>LBNU01017208.1:2913-59068 GCA_014162995.1 Artemisia annua | reverse complement strand
TTGTGTGACATTATATTCGTTGTAATGATCACAGACTCTGCCTATGGTCCAACTAAATGCTAAATACTTAGGGTCTACTGTACTGATATTTTTCATGACACTGTGAGTAAAGCAGTAGTCACTAAAACTGAACTTGATTTGTATGTGAAAGGTTATTCACACTCGAAAACCTTGTGGTCCACATTACTACATTTACTTGAAAGTAAACTATATTTTCCTGACATTGTGAGCGACACAATGGTCACAAAACTTTCTATTGAACTCACATTACTTTTACTCTACATTGTTATTTATACAAACCTATGAACTCACCAGCGTAAGCTGACCTTTTAGCATGTATTTTCAGGTTTAAAGCGATAGCTTACTATTGGAGGCGTTGGCAGGGCAAGGCATGGTCATAGATGACTCTAATATAATTGGGACCGCTTTATGTATTCTATGGGCCTATTTTCCGCACTAACGTTGAACGATGTAAATTGAATATTTTTTTAAAGAATTTTTTTCTAAATAGTTGAGATAAAAACCGTTCTTTTTACTTTGTGTTGTGATACCAATTTAGTAGCACCCAAACATGTATGCTTCCGCTAAACCAAATTTTGGGGGTGTTACATATTTTTTCATTAAACGACATTTGTCTATTTTCAATCCTTTTTCCACTTGAATCAACTTGTGGACTTCTCTTTTGTAGTAGTCATTAGGTAATTCAAGATCAAGCCAGTAAAAGGTGCCGTATTTTGAACCCTACATGTTTAGACATATTAGCATATACCCGATTGATAAACAAAGTAAAGATCACTTACATTATAATAATTTATGCAGCCTAGAAAATGCCTTAAAGGATGACAGATGGTTCATGATGTTTGTTCAATAAAGGGTTCCTCATGCTCGCAATGGGTAGGTGGTGGAGGACAAAAACTTCGAACCGAAGATGACGATGAAGCCATTTCGAATGAATGACTTATTTTAGTGTTTATTAGGTATGGGTTTGGATGAGTGTTTGAATTGGGGAAGAAGCTAAATGTTAAGATAACGGATCTTTGGCACGTGATATGGCCCATTTTAGTCAAACCAGATACTTAAGTCAAAGGACATAATTTGCATGTAAGTAAAACCCTAAACTTCTCACTTGTGTGTTGTGCTACTAGAAGAAATATTAGTGCTGATAGTACATAAAATCGATCAACAATACATAAACATGTTCATAAACATACATGTCGCACAAACTACGACTAGACACAACATTAAAATGTTATTCGACCTACATAAACTAAATTGTTCCAAAACAATTCATCCCAAGGCTTAAGATAAACAAAATAAACAGAACAACCTTCACCATTGCCTTGTGCTGACCTTGATCATTCCCTCCTCACTTGGAATCAACCTCCTCATCTGATTCTATTGCCTTCTCATCCTTTTCAGCTGGATCCAATTTTCTTATCTTTTTTTGTATACCAGAGGTCACACTGGCAGGTGAATCCACTGTAGCTGGAGCGTCCATGTCTGCCTTTTCCAAACTATCTTCAACTTCTGCTGTTGGACCTTCATGAGCAACTATTACAGCTTCATCTCTGACTTCATTTTGAAGAATTGGCATATTTTGAATAACAAAATCTAACTCAGCAAACAACATATCCATATCTGGAGCTTGATCAGGTACATAGGCTGGTTGATCATCCAGCCAATCAACTACAATTTCTTTTTGGTCGAAATCATCCTCTTTGACTATCCAAACAAATCATTCGTTGCCTCTTCAATCAAGGAATCAATTTCTGCCTCTTCAATAGAGCCATAACATGGTTGATCATCCATAAATTGCTTTTCAATTTCAACCAGAACACGCTTGTCAATTTGAACGTGGTATAACTCACCATCTACTTCCACCTCACCTTCCAAAACATGTTGAAATTCAGGTTCACCCATACCCTTTCCAACATCCTATTGACTAACTTTCTCTTTTTCGTTATCAACCGTTTGATTCACATCTACCACACCCTCTTTTTGACTTGCCTCATTGTCTTTGCTTCGATTCTCCTTGATTTCATCATAGTTTAATAAGAAATCCAATTCGAACATGAGGTTTTTGAACTTGTACTCACCACTCAACCTTCTTGCCCTTATTTTGTCCCTTCATCAGACCATGGTGTTGGAATAAGAAGCTCATCATCATCCGGTTCTACGAAAAAACAATTCTCATCATCCCTGACGCTTCCAGCCTTACTAGATGAAGCATGAGTTGAAGTATCACCCTGTTTTCCCTCCTTTCCTATTTCAGTAGCACCATGCCACTCTAGCAAAAACAACTGATCACCAGCTTTCTTAGATTCCTTAACTACATCATCATCCTCTATATCTTCAATCACAACACCCTTACCACGACTGTTTCTCATGTACAACAAATACTCCTCGATTGATGAAATACCTTATTCAATATAAACCTCTATTTCCTTAAACCGAGGCACGTACTTAAACATTTTCACGACATCTTCCACACTCATCAATGGGACCAACCCATCATCCAAAGATTTCTCAGGGATCCTAAAATGTGAGAACAGAGTCATATCCCCTAATCCTAGTGCGTCTAACATTCCAACATACTCCTCAATGCGGAAATGGGAAACATCAATTAGGTCAACATACGCAATATCTCCAAACAGATATCTTCGCTTTGGTGGATTTGTGAAGAGCCCTTTGTGGTGGATATTCAGAGTAAACATTGTACCATTCAACTCTGGTTAGGAAAACAAATAACAACTTAAAAGTATGAAAATCATGATACATCATACAATGTAAAAATGCATGTTCGAATAACAAAATCAAATGACAACTTGAAACATTTAGGCTTACCGTAAATAGCATGAAGCTCATGTTCTGGAAACTCAGGAGTTCGAATCTGCCAAAGTGGAGATAACACTACCATGGTACTGTTTTGTGAGTGAGTGTTGAAAGAAGATAGAATGTGTTTGTGTGTATGGTTTGGTCGTGTTAAACTGTTCAACACGAATAATTTGATTTGCAAAAAATGTACTCGTCGATCATCATTCCTGGGTGGGATGAGTTTTGTCTTCAAGGCGGGAACAGTAAAATGATGGAATTACCCTCACGTGCAAGGCACGTGACTAGCACTTAACGGGATTTTCTAATGAGCGTTAGTGAAAAAACCATTTTTGCATGAATAGTAACGCAAAAGGGACGTTATTTGCAAATCCAAACCTTGTCGCATACACTTTATGCATTTTTTCTTGTATGAGGAGCATATTTGCATTTTTGCCAAACGTTAGGGTATTTTTTGCAGTTTACCCAAAAGATAATGAGATAGGAATGTGTTTGTGTATTATTTGATTGATGTCATACGTACAGAGATACAAGCAATATATAAGTACAATCCATAATCTATTTAGGCTAGATGGTAAGGCATGGTTTTTTTCACCTGACATCTCAGCGCCACCTTAGCTTTCTCTCTTCTCTCACTTCTCTTCACCTCACTTCACCTTTTAGTGGGCAATGTCACCTTTAACTTTACCTTTCATTAAAATACCCACTTTATACAAATATACCCCACTAAATATCACATACACATTCACACACAAAATAAAAAATAATAAATGGGGCCCAAATTCTTTTAAGTTCTGCAAGGTGATGCTTTCACCATAAGTATTCTTAAAAATTGTGCCTAGCGCGTGAACATGGGGAGAAGGCAAGGTATATTCGCGCATGAACTTTGGGAAAAGGTAAAGCCTTCACCACCTTACCGACCGGCCTTAGGGTAAATTGTAATCACCCTCTAAACTCTAGCTAATCAACTTAATATACAACTAAGCGCCTACTCATCAATCTAATCCTTTGCAATCACACATTAATATACGGTTAACACTCCCCCACAGTTCGAGCAGCGAAATCGCGAAAGCTAGGACCGAAGATTAAAAGCTAATAAACAATAAAGTAAAACTTATAAATAATTGATGAAGAAGACATTCGACAGCAAGCGAAAGCACATCTTCAAGCAGCAGTAGACATAAACACACAAGAAATCGGATAAACCAAAGTATCCGTACCAAACAGGATAAACCAAAGTATCTTGACAAAATGGGATAAACCAAAGTATCCCTTACCAAACAGGATAAACCAAAGTATCGTGACCAAACGGGATAACCAAAAGTATCCCCTACAACTAAAACAAACAGGATAACCCAAAGTCCCCTACACTAAAACAAAGGAAAGTACAACTAAAACTCATGCACTAATATCAAAAGAAAATATGAGAAAACGAAAGTTGGTTTTAAAACTTCAACCCCCAAAGAACCTGATGGATCTAAACACACACCTTGTGTTAGAGATACTTTGAGTAATGTTGTTAAGCACGCGGAATTTACTTAGCAACACTTAGAAGATTATTTATGTGATGTATTGTGAATGAGAACAGTAGTATGTAACACAAAGCTTCAATATTATTAATAATAATNTCTGGGATCCTAAAATGTGAGAACAGAGTCATATCCCCTAATCCTAGTGCGTCTAACATTCCAACATACTCCTCAATGCGAAAATGGCAAACATCAATCAGGTCAACATACGCAATATCTCCAAACAGATATCTTCGCTTTGGTGGATTTGTGAAGAGCCCTTTGTGGTGGATATTCAGAGTAAACAGTGTACCATTCAACTCTTGTTAGGAAAACAAATAACAACTTAAAAGTATGAAAATCATGATACATCATACAATGTAAAAATGCATGTTCGAATAACAAAATCAAATGACAACTTGAAACATTTAGGCTTACCGTAAATAGCATGAAGCTCATGTTCTGGAAACTCAGGAGTTCGAATCTGCCAAAGTGGAGATAACACTACCATGGTACTGTTTTGTGAGTGAGTGTTGAAAGAAGATAGAATGTGTTTGTGTGTATGATTTGGTCGTGTTAAACTGTTCAACACGAATAATTTGATTTGCAAAAAATTTACTCGTCGATCATCATTCCTGGGTGGGATGAGTTTTGTCTTCAAGGCGGGAACAGTAAAATGATGGAATTACCCTCACGTGCAAGGCACGTGACTAGCACTTAACGGGATTTTCTAACGAGCGTTAGTGAAAAAACCATTTTTGCATGAATAGTAACGCAAAAGGGACGTTATTTGCAAATCCAAACCTTGTCGCATACACTTTATGCATTTTTTCTTGTATGAGGAGCATATTTGCCAAACGTTAGGGCATTTTTTGCAGTTTACCCAAAAGATAATGAGATAGGAATGTGTTTGTGTATTATTTGATTGATGTCATACGTTCAGAGATACAAGCAATATATAAGTACAATCCATAATCTATTTAGGCTAGATGGTAAGGCATGGTTTTTTTCACCTGACATCTCAGCGCCACTTTAACTTTCTCTCTTCTCTCACTTCTCTTCACCTCACTTCACCTTTTAGTGGGCAATGTCACCTTTAACTTTACCTTTCATTAAAATACCCATTTTTTTTTGGGGTAAAGGGTATTCCACCCGGTAAATTATATTACACCAAAAAAATCGTTTAAGTACAATGGAATGTGGCTGAAGTATCACATTAACCTCAAGCAACGCTTGAACATCCAACTAACACGCTTGTGACAGGCCACTAAGCGTTAAAACTAAACATACATACAATAACCAAAACCCCTACCGGAAATAACCACCTAATAACACAAGAATGACCACATATATCAGCCCATCGCTTCGAAGGAGATTGATGAACCAGATGAGCCTGCCTCCTTAAAAACCCTTTCCAAGTAAAAACCCAGTGGGAAAACCTTGGAGTAGGGAAAAAGAGTACAACACTCACCCGAATCTCCAACGAAAACCAACTACCGCCAAAAGCATCAACCAGGGACAAAAGACCAGCCTCACGCACCAAGAGCAAGAAATCAGCATCAAGACTAGAACTCGCCATTAAGAATGCATAAGAGACATAGGCAACCGCCAAACATGCAATAAGTCAATAACATTCGCCCTCCTTTTGAATCTACATGTAAGAAGCTTCAAACGCACCGTAGATTTAATCACATCAATCAATTGACTTTCAGACCGACGTAGCTGCTTGAAGATCCTGTTGTTTCTTTCTTGCCAAATAAAATAAGAAGTCGCCGCAAACAAAAGCTTTGAAACAACACTCCTCACAGACCGAGAAGTAGAAATAGGAGTCAAATGATGCACCACATCCTCTAAGGAAGAAGGAATATCCGTAAGACCAGCAAATACCTTCAACAAGTCCCAAACCTGAAAAGAAAACAAACACTCAAAGAAAAGGTGATCATGAGAATCCGGTTGAGTTTTGCACAACGGGCACACAAGGGCGTCTCCTGAGGTATCATTAGAGCGTAGCATATCCTGAGTACGAAGCCTCCTTCTCATAACCAGCCACAAATGAAAAGCATGACTCGGAATACGGTGCGTGAACCAAACAAGATGAAACCAATCAACAACCTGTCCACGCGGCCGAATACACTCCCAAAATAAAGAAACAGAAAAAGACTTGACATGACCATCCCCCGTCTTCCAAACTAACCGATCATCCACATTAGCATTTAAAATACCCACTTTATACACATATACCCCACTAAATATCACATACACACTCACACACAAAATAAAAAATAATAAATGGGGCCCAAATTCTTTTAAGTTCTGCAAGGTGATGCTTTCACCATAAGTATTCTTAAAAATTGTGCCTAGCGCGTGAACATGGGGAGAAGGCAAGGTATATTCGCGCGTGAACTTTGGGAAAAGGTAAAGCCTTCACCACCTTATCGACCGGCCTTAGGGTAAATTGTAATCACCCTCTAAACTCTAGCTAATCAACTTAATATACAACTAAGCGCCTACTCATCAATCTAATCCTTTGCAATCACACATTAATATACGGTTAACACTCCCCCGCAGTTCGAGCAGCGAAATCGCGAAAGCTAGGACCGGAGATTAAAAGCTAATAAACAATAAAGTAAAACTTATAAATAATTGATGAAGAAGACATTCGACAGCAAGCGAAAGCACATCTTCAAGCAGCAGTAGACATAAACACACAAGAAATCGGATAAACCAAAGTATCCGTACCAAACAGGATAAACCAAAGTATCTTGACAAAATGGGATAAACCAAAGTATCCCTTACCAAACAGGATAAACTAAAGTATCCTGACCAAACGGGATAACCAAAAGTATCCCCTACAACTAAAACAAACAGGATAACCCAAAGTCCCCTACACTAAAACAAAGGAAAGTACAACTAAAACTCATGCACTAACATCAAAAGAAAATATGAGAAAACGAAAGTTGGTTTTAAAACTTCAACCCCCAAAGAACCTTCCAAACAAACGGGGCGTGTTTTTCCTAGAAAAACATAAAGATCCACCTCACAAATAAACATCAAAACATGGGTGGAGTTTATTATAGCACTTACAGAGGTTAATGTTTAAAGAGAGCCCTCCGAACCTCCGGCGTGTAGCCGGTGGCCGGAGGCGGCGGCAGAAGAGTTTAGGTTTGTTAGGATCGGTTAACAAAAGCTCTTGATACCATGAAAGACATATATGATAAACATGATTTGATACCATGAAAGATAATGAGATAGGAATGTGTTTGTATATTATTTTATTGATGTCATACGTACAGAGATACAAGCAATATATAAGTACAGTCCATAATCTCTATTTAGGGTAAATTGTAATCACCCTCTAAACTCTAGCTAATCAACTTAATATACAACTAAGCGCCTACTCATCAATCTAATCTCTTTGCCTTTCTAAAAAAAAATATACGGTTAACACTTTTTACTATTCTAATAAGTTATTCAAATTAGTTGTTCCATTGTGTCAATAGCTTTGAAAAAGTCTTTTTACAAAACCACTTATAGAACTCCGAGCGTTTGAAGCTATTGTCAAAAAACTTTTGTATTTATTAAACTTGCATTTTACACCCAACATTAAAGATGCAAAAGTTATTGTAAAAGCTTTTTGCATTAGAGTGGTAGGTTTTACAAAAACTTTTTACCTCAATCATTTAATTGTATATATTAAATGCATCAAGTCTTTTATGACTTGATGCATTGCTCGTGCTCTAAGAGTATCCACTATAGTGGTTTATAAATAGGTATATAATAGGATGAAGAAATTTATACTTTTGTTAACCATAGTGAAAACTTATTTCATGCTTACTTGTCATAAAAATATCTAATAGCTTAAACCTCTTCACAATTTAATGCATTTGAGATATACGTTATGTTTTTAAAGCTTTAAGAAGTTTATGTGTAGTGGAAATAGGTTTATACACCCAAAATGTTTAAGAATTAATGAGATGTATCAATTATATAAACCTTTACAAAAGTCTAGCATAGGGGATGCCCTAAGTACTCGTGCTAAAACTATTTAATTTTAAAATGACAAAAAACGAACACGAACACTTAAACGGACAAATTTTCTTGTTCATGTTCGTTTATTAAGAAAATGAGTTGTTCATGTTCGTTCATTAAGACATTAAACGAACGCTAAACGGACATAAACGATCGAACATAAATGAACATAGACAAACAAACATAAATTTTATTTAATATGCATATAATATTGTTTTATAAGTGTCGTTTTGTTTAAATAAACAAATTTTAAAATAATACAATTACAAGATATGATATACGAACATAAATAAATAAATGAACATAAACGAACGCATAGTCGGACGTTCGCGAACATAAATGAACGGACACGATTTTGTTCATGTTCGTTCATTTAACTAAACGAACGTAAAATACTGTTCATGTTCGCTCATTTAATAAATAAACGAACATAAACGAACTTTTTACCGAACGGTTCATGAAATGTTCACTGAACGTCCGGTTCGTTTACAGCCCTAAACAAAGTATATTAGAAATAATGTGCACGCATTTACTTTTTAATTGTACATAACAAGGTTAAGCAACATACAAGCGTTAACACTATGAGATCGCATGCAAAAATAAATTACAAGTGTTTACACTACCGCATGTACAAATAAAAAATAAGAGTGACCAAATAAAAGAAAAAGTATATAACTACCTTTGAGTGAAAGACCATCTAACTAGTAACTTTGTTACGGAATACAATATTATTCGCTAAACATCACAATAATTACGTCTAGAAGTGAGCGACTCAGTTATGAAGTTTAAATTAAACATATCAATGTCGTTGTGACATTATTATAAAATTGTCGATAGCATTTGTTAGAAATATAGAGCATGCAACAATTATGAACAGTTTCTAACACGGAATTGCATCATACAGCTAGAAATGAAAGTTGAAATCACAAGAAACTTTGTAGTTTCTACACTAACAAGCACGATGATTAGTTGTAACAAAGTTAGTAGTTAGATAATCTTTCACTCAAACGTAGTATATACTCTTCTTTTTTATCTCTTCTTTTTGATTTGCACACTCGTCCTATTGATTTGCGCATGCGATCTCATATTACATGTATTACATGTTGCTTATGCTACTTGTATCACGTTATGTACAATTCAAAAGTAATTAAATGTGTGCACATTATTTCTCATATAATTAATTTGTTCCACGAACATTTGTTTTGCCAAAATGTTACTGTTCCTAAATGATAAACTACGGTGTATTTATCAATACCAAATAGTTTTAGCACGAGTACTTACTAAAAGCTTAAGTGAAAATAAACTAGCTATTTATTATAAAGTGGAGGCCCATGCTTTATATATCCAGCTTTTGACAAACACTGAAACACGACTATTTGTCCCTCTGTTAGAGGTGTTCCAGAAATGTTGGTGATCGAGTAAATAGCTTTATGTTTAGTTTTCAACAAACTACAAGTACGGTTACATAACTCATTGATTCAACCAAAAGAAGGAGATGTGCAATACGTGTAACATGATTTCGAGAAAGCTAATAATATGTTTGCCTTCCATATGATAAAGATTGGAAGGAAATTCACATATTTTTGACTAGTCAAAGTTATGAAATTTCTTCTACGGGCATTCCAACTGAAGATCAAATCAGCTAAGTTATGTTTGAAGACGCATTGATCTTTATGAACTACAAATGTTTTGTTCTCTCTTGATGGCGAGTCAATGCCCTGTAAGCGGCACAACAAGCTTAATAAAGTCCAACCAATCAATAACTTTAGCACAAAGTATTTGTTATTCATCTTGGAGGCACTTCGTGAACGTAAAAAAATATTGTGTGCAAATAGTATGTGTTATTTATTATTGTACGATTGCATGGCCAAGAGAATAGTGGACGTCACGATCTCCGTAACGGTCAATAATATGTTGGAAAAAGTCCAGCCGATACTCGATGGAAATTTAATAGTTTTAGGGTTGTGATAATAGTTGTATAAACTTAAATCGGATTAGTTTTATTTCGTAATAATGCATATGGAGATGGATCTTCAACCGCTAGTAAACATGTAAAACACCCTCTTGTAAAGTTATTTAAGGCATATCTAAGAAATATGAGTTCCAGTCCAGAAAGGGTGAGAAGGTTTCTACAATTTTTAATGTTGCTGTCCCGATCAAGCCTTTATCAAGGATTATATGAGTGCAACACCTGAAATATCAAGATCAGACAGATAGCTTGTATTGGTTGGAGAGTGTGGGTTTCACAGCGTTAGAAGTGCCTAGTCTAAGGGTATCGGTTTGAAGGAACGACTTTAATGGCCATAAAAATCCATACTCCACCTGCCTAAAGAGATGCGTTTCGAGATCTTTACTCATTGTCATTCCACTCTTTTCTCAAACTCGAGTCGTACCCATGATAAATCATTAGTGCAAACCTAACTTTGAGGTGTTGGCCTGTCGGAAATTGAATGCCAATATAATTAATATTCCCTTACCTTTAGGTTACTTCTGACTAAGCTTAAAAATACCCGCAGCATATGTCAATGGCCATCCAAAAATATCGGAAGTATTGAATGTGTACGCTAAGATTGATTATAGACTCAAATTCTTAGGCTAAAAGTAATGGTGGGTGAGCCACTCACCGTCACCTCAGCTTTCTCTCTCCTCTCACTTCCACTCACCATATACGAGTAACGGTCAATAATATGTTGGAAAAAGTCCAGCCGATACTCGATGGAAATTTAATAGTTTTAGGGTTGTGATAATAGTTGTATAAACTTAAATCGGATTAGTTTTATTTCGTAATAATGCATATGGAGATGGATCTTATATGAGTGCAACACCGTACCTGAAATATCAAGATCAGACAGATAGCTTGTATTGGTTGGAGAGTGTGGGTTTCACAGCGTTGGAAGTGCCTAGTCTAAGGGTATCGGTTTGAAGGAACGACTTTAATGGCCATAAAAATCCATACTCCACCTGCCTATAAAGAGATGCGTTTCGAGATCTTTACTCATTGTCATTCCACTCTTTTCTCAAACTCGAGTCGTACCCATGAACATGATAAATCATTAGTGCAAACCTAACTTTGAGGTGTTGGCCTGTCGGAAATTGAATGCCAATATAATTAATATTCCCTTACCTTTAGGTTACTTCTGACTAAGCTTAAAAATACCCGCAGCATATGTCAATGGCCATCCAAAAATATCGGAAGTATTGAATGTGTACGCTAAGATTGATTATAGACTCAAATTCTTAGGCTAAAAGTAATGGTGGGTGAGCCACTCACCGTCACCTCACTTTCTCTCTCCTCTCACTTTCTCTCACTTCCACTCGCTATATACAGAGTGTTTATTTTGGTCACCTTCCCCTCACATTTCATTAAAATATTCACTTTATATAAATATACACTAAAAATACCCCACACACACTCACAATACAAATAAAAAACAATTATTTTTTGAAAATGGGCCCACGTTTTTGCACCTCTCACTTTGGTGAGCCACTCACCATAGATATACAATTTGGCCGTGACCATGCACTTGTGTTTTGGGTAGGTCGTGAGTGAGTTACTCACCAAAGAGTGAGTTTCTCCCCACACATTCAAACTGTTTACCAACAAATAATTCTTTGGGTAAATTACGCCATTGGTCCCCAAAGTTGGCACCGTTTCTACATTTGGTCCTCCGTTCTAGGGTTTTGCGGGAATAGTCCACATGGTGGGCATTTTCACTCCCGTTTGGTCTTAACACCTTCGTTATTCGTAACTGGCGTTACTTTTCCTAGTTTGTTGACTTTTCAAGATGGGTATTTTTGTCTTTTAAAAAATAAAATCAATTACACCGTTGGTCCCTGAGGGCGTTTGTCTTTTTTCCCCTTTCCCTCCTAATACACATGGCAACTTATCTTCCCAAGAAAGACTTATGCCTAGGGAAACCTTTGTTTTCAATCGTCGTTACAATTGTATTTAGTCGTTCCGACCTTATTTAGTTCGAGTAAATTATTAAATTTTTAACTTTTGGGTGTGTGTCGACCTTTCGATTATATAGATGTTTTTCCTATTTAAGGGTTCATCATATCAACTTGTCATATAGCCTTTGCATACCCATAAAAACACATATTCAAGAGAAAGTAAAATAATGGATCGTCTAATGCGTTTTGAGGAACTGGCGGTGGTTGCTAAGTCAACGGTGTTGCCCAATCAAATACTGATTTATTTTGAGAGGGAGGCTAAGAGGGATATGAAGTTTGCCAGAGATCTGGCCAACTTATTCAGGAGTTGCTTAATAGTGTTAATCAAAGACATTTGTTGATAGATGAATCGGAGAAGTTTTGCGGGGATCCTTAGTGCTGTTCAAGTGTATGGAGTTTCTTAATCAGCTTTAGAAGTGTGACTTGTTGAAGGTGATGGAAATGAGGAAGATGGTTGCCGAAGTGCAACTGCAGGTGCAAAAGAAGATCTCTTTTGTTACAGATTAGTTGTTAGTAGTTTGAATAGCAGCTTGAATGTTTTAGCATATTAGTTGTTTTGTAGAGTTTTAAAAGGTGTTTGGGAATGTCCTTAGCCTTTTCTTGTTTGCTTGTTTTGTAAATATTGGTTTTGGAGTAATATATAATTCACCTTTTCACCAAAAAAAGGTTACTAACATAAAGCCAATATCACATCCTTCAGTATGTAACTATCATCAATAACTAATGCTTTGTGCTCCAAATTATTTGCCATATGCTTTCAACCTTTATCCCAAACACCCTTAATTCAATTTGCAAGAGACCTACTTTATGAGCCAAGCTCTTTAAACAATCAAAAACTGCTTTAACCATTGAATAACAACCACAAAACTAGTTAACTGTTACATATCACAAATACATACAAATTTATTGTATTAAACATCAAGTAAATTAAACATAAAACCACCCATTCTTTGTCTTCTCAGCATTCACCATCATCTTAATTAGCTGCCTCCTTTCTCATCACCATTCAACCTTCTCCTCTTCATTGGTCTTCCTTTGTCTCCCACCACTTCTTCAGCAGCATCTTCATCACCACAATGGTATGGATCCTGTTTCCAATCAACTTCATTGTCTTGTTGATCCATCTAATCCCTCATGTCTCCAGGTCACCTTCCTTACCGCTTATACTAGCATCAGCGTCTGTGTCATATATACCACATAAATCTCATCATGCACATCATCCATCCCATGTTCAACTGCTTCACTTGGCATATCTACAAGATCCTGACTTAGTTTCTCTATGATGTTGTCAAAATCAGATAAACAAACTCTACTTGTTCAAGCATGAGTTTCAGTGTCAGCCTTTTGGGTTTTCGTGTCAGCCATTTGGGGATGAAATGAATTGTAATTATTGAGATCTAAAATAAAATGGAATGTGCTCTTGGGTTTTCCTATAGTTATGTGGGCAGAAAAAGGGAAATGACTAAAATGGAAGGTGTAGTTATATGGGTAAAACAATTGCACCAGTCTTCCCTGTGGTTGTCCATCTTGCATGGACTGATCCTTTGATGGGCAAAATATTCCTATTAAACCACAGTGACCCTCACCACCACCGATCTAAAACAAAATTCAAATTGATTATTCACCCACCAAATAAACAAGAAAATGAATTCACCGCCAAATCATAAATGGGAACAATCCCTTGATATAGACAACTTTGACCTCCTTCCAACCGCCGTCCTCCATCCCTACAACAACAACTACATATGCCCTAAGACAACCACCATCACCCAAAACCCTAGTTTCATCTCAAAACCCTAAAGTTAGTAATTTTGCTAAAAAGCCGGTTAAGATAATACCAGGTCATGTGGGTATTGCTCAAGCGACGAAGCTCCGTAAAATAGCGGATATTAGAGAAGTTAGTGAGGAGTGTGCAATGTCGACACATGAGAATATTAGGAAAGTTGTTGAGCATGTGGGTGTAATATCCCTTTAAGGGTTTTAGAATCATGGACAGCCACCGTTGTTTGTCAAAAGCGATTCATACGTTTATTTATTTGTTTTGATTTCTTTTCCCAAAAAACGTAGTTTCTTTATATGTCTTATTGAACGATTGTTCCAGAAAGCCTTTAAAAATAATTGTCGAACTTAGGAGTGTTATGATCCACAAATTGAGTATGATATGTATAGGCATCGTCTTTACGAGATGTATGTAACGTTAAACCCATATCAAATAAGAGAATTGGCTGCTAAAATAAGTCGTGAAGAAAGGATTGAAATGTTGGAGATGGAGCTGAATGATACAAAGGCTGAGTTGAGGAAGTGTTCATCTTGTTTGACTATGTGGAACAGTGGAAGTCAATTTTATTTTATTTTATTTTATTTATTTATTTATTTATTTTTTTTTTGCCAATTTTCATCTCATTTGTGTTGGCATTGAAGTAGTTTGACAATGTAGTAAGTTAATGTATGTATGAATGGTGTTGTCGCGTTGTGTTCTTCAATGAAAAACATATTATTTTCCTTTTGAATTCCATTGTCAGTTTAATAATGCTAAGTGTTTTTGTTGTTCAAATGGTATAATTAGCCTTTATGATTCTTCTGTCAATGTTTGAGTTATCACAAAAAGTCAATTAGTCAACATAAATGATTTTTATGCAGTCATGGTTTGTGTTTAAAAGCCAATTGCCAATTGTAGTCAAGGTTTGAGCAGTCATGGTTTTCGTTCAAAAGCCAATTGCAGTCAAGGTTTTAGCAATCATGGTTTGTGTTTAAAAACCAATTGCCAATAGTCAAGGTTTGAGTTATTACCAAAAGGCAATTGGCCAATATAGTGAATGTGTTTCAACCAAATGCCAAAACGCAACAGATTTATGCATTCAATGTAAATGCAGTCAAAACCATAAGCCCAAGGAAATGCTGTCCATTTTATCGATGTTAATGCAGTCAAAACATAATATGTCAATTTTATCAATGCAATGCATCAAAAGATTCAATGTACTAACCAACAGAACTCCAAATGGCAATGCCTTAAAATAAAAGATGTTAATGCAATCCATTTTACCAATGTTAATGTATTAACCAACAGTAACCATCACATTCAAACAAAATATGTTTTAAAATATCCAAGTACACAACACAATACTAGATCTAATTGNCCCCCAAATCATAAATGGGAACAATCCCTTGATATAGACAACTTTGACCTCCTTCCAACCGCCGTCCTCCATCCCTACAACAACAACTACATATGCCCTAAGACAACCACCATCACCCAAAACCCTAGTTTCATCTCAAAACCCTAAAGTTAGTAATTTTGCTAAAAAGCCGGTTAAGATAATACCAGGTCATGTGGGTATTGCTCAAGCGACGAAGCTCCGTAAAATAGCGGATATTAGAGAAGTTAGTGAGGAGTGTGCAATGTCGACACATGAGAATATTAGGAAAGTTGTTGAGCATGTGGGTGTAATATCCCTTTAAGGGTTTTAGAATCATGGACAGCCGTCGTTGTTTGTCAAAATCGATTCATACGTTTGTTTATTTGTTTTGATTTCTTTTCCCAAAAAACGTAGTTTCTTTATATGTCTTATTGAACGATTGTTCCAGAAAGCCTTTAAAAAGAATTGTCGAACTTAGGAGTGGTATGATCCACAAACTGAGTATGATATGTATAGGCATCGTCTTTACGAGATGTATGTAACGTTAAACCCATATCAAATAAGAGAATTGGCTGCTAAACTAAGTCGTGAAGAAATGATTGAAATGTTGGAGATGGAGCTGAATGATACAAAGGCTGAGTTGAGGAAGTGTTCATCTTGTTTGACTATGTGGAAGTCAACATTTTTTTTTTTTTTTTTTGCCAATTTTCATCTCATTTGTGTTGGCATTGAAGTAGTTTGACAATGTAGTAAGTTAATGTATGTATGAATGGTGTTGTCGCGTTGTGTTCTTCAATGAAAAACATATTATTTTCCTTTTGAATTCCATTGTCAGTTTAATAATGCTAAGTGTTTTTGTTATTCAAATGGTATAATTAGCCTTTATGATTCTTCCGTCAATGTTTGAGTTATCACAAAAAGTCAATTAGTCAACATAAATGATTTTATGCAGTCATGGTTTGTGTTTAAAAGCCAATTGCCAATTGTAGTCAAGGTTTGAGCAGTCATGGTTTTCGTTCAAAAGCCAATTGCAGTCAAGGTTTTAGCAATCATGGTTTGTGTTTAAAAACCAATTGCCAATAGTAAAGGTTTGAGTTATTACCAAAAGGCAATTGGCCAATATAGTGAATGTGTTTCAACCAAATGCCAAAACGCAACATATTTATGCATTCAATGTAAATGCAGTCAAAACCATAAGCCCAAGGAAATGCTGTCCATTTTATCGATGTTAATGCAGTCAAAACATAAGATGTCAATTTTATCAATGCAATGCGTCAAAAGATTCAATGTACTAACCAACAGAACTCCAAATGGCAATGCCTTAAAATAAAAGATGTTAATGCAATCCATTTTACCAATGTTAATGTATTAACCAACAGTAACCATCACATTCAAACAAAATATGTTTTAAAATATCCAAGTACACAACACAATACTAGATCTAACTGGGAACAACTACTTAGTGTTTTACAACCAAAAGACAACACAAAAGACACCCTAGCCACTACATGGCATTCCACTTAAGTACCAAATCTACATTTGAGATTGCTCTTTTTACAGTAAGACCTATTATGAAGCCTCTTACTTTAACTTTGCATCTACGTTTCTTCCCAGTCTTTGCAACTTTACAACTACAACTTGCAACATTCACTTCCATATGTGCTCTAAGTCCTAGTACACACCCTCTCGCTTTTTCAGTCCTTCAACGTTTTTACCGGTTCTTCAACTATACCAGCTTTATTGGTACCCTCGACTTACAACTTTGCTCTTCTTGTCCATGAAGCAATACTAGTACCCTCTACTTGCAACTTTGCTCTTTGTGTTCTTTTACCTTTACTGGTACCCTCTACCTATTCTTCCTCATCAGTGCAGATTCTGGGATAATACTTCGCAAGCCTTCTAGAATCTCTTCTATCATTTTGTCAGTGATCACAACATCCTTAGGGGAATCATCGTCATCAGATTCAATGATCACAAGATCAGAAGATGACACAGATATGGTTTCATCATCAGTGTCAGATTCAGTTTCAGTTAATGACACAGATTCAGTGTCAGTTAATGACACAGATTCAGTGTCATCATCAGTGGTGAAATTACCAATGATCACTATATCATCAGTGTCAGTGTCACATTCAGTGTCATCAAGAATAATCACATCATGTAGGGTTGACTTTCCCTTGGAGTTGATATCTGCAAAGATTATTCAAGATAGTCAAACTGTAATATAAACTCTATTAATAAAGCAATTATAGAATGTAGCAACAAGGAAAGAATCCCTATGGGCGAAATGGATAACACTGTGAAACTCAAAGGAAGGAGTTTTTGGTATATCCAAGTTTATAAGGGAGACAGACATTCCAAACACCCTTTAAGAGCTTAAAACCATATAAACTGTAAATGCAATCTGCTAAACAAACTATAATACAACACTAGACATCAGTACCACACTTAGCCTAAAGCACCTTTTTAATTCAGCATTGAACAATATCACTTAGAGCAAGTTCAATTCCATCAGTAGCTACATTTCCCAACTCAAGCAAGCCTAGATAATATAAGCCTTGCACAACATTATCAGTCCTGGTTGAGAAAGGCATCACTTCTAACATGAACTCTTCCATCATATCTAGAAAGCTCTATGGATATCAACAAATCATAAACTACATTTCCTATGCAAGACTATCCTGAGAATATCATATGTAGCTACATCATAACACCATTTTCCAATCAACTTTGGATCTTCCTTTACTACTTAGACTATTAGCCCATAAGAATTTTTTAAGAATACCATCTATTTCATTCACCCACGGTTTTAGGAATCAAGACCATAGAGGCCCAATAGGTTTGCATAGCTGATAAGACTTGCAATTACTTGCAGTTTACAAGCATATGACAAGCAATGGCTACACGTGTCTGTCACTTAGAGCTATTTCAAAACACACAATAGCTACATTTCCATACTCATGAAAGCACATATAATCTAACTCCTTGGAGCATAATTTAACTGCATTTCCTACTTGCAAGATTATTTTGAAAACTAAATGTTCCTACATCCTCCTTGCAAGAAAGTCGAAAACATCATACCTAAAAATTGTTCCATATAAAGGTTAAAGATCAAACTATACGTATAACCTAACTTAACAAAATCATCAACAACATTTTCGGATTTAGTTATCAATTGAACTATCAAAACATATAAATTATAATGTACATTATGATCTAGTCACTAAACTTTAACCATCTTGAATTAAATTAAAACAATTAGGGCTATTGGCGAAATGGGGGTTCTTGGCGAAATGGGGAAAATTTGGTTGTTGGGTTCTTGAAGGTTTTTTGGGGCACAAGTTAATTTGGTAGGTGAGAAGTACAACGATGTAATTGAAGTGTCACTATGCTCTTAGTACAAGACGAAAATACGCCCTCGAGGACCAACGGTGTAATTGAGTTTTGGACGAAAAGATGGAAATACCCATCTTGAAAAGTCAATTAACTAGGAAAAGTAATGCTAGTTACGTATAACAGAGGCGTTAGGACCAAACGGGAGTGAAATGCCAACCATGGGGACTAAAAGAGAGTACCATAGAACGGAGGACCAAACGAAGAAACGGGGCCAACTATGGGGACCAACAGTGTAATTTACCCTAATTTTTTTTCACATGTTTTGCTACCTTGTAAGATCTTGTTTAACTCACCATGCTGATTTTTTTATCTCAAACTTTGTCAGGTCCAAATTGTCTGACCTGGTACTTCTTATGTGCTCATGTATGCTTACTCTTGCTCATATACCAAACCAAAAATATTATGTGATGGGTGAATCTTATATAACATACATTGTGTTACACATGGACGCGGAATTTATATTGCCTCAGTATGATGTTTCGAATAGGCAAAGAGTGGCTATCACACAGCTGAGATTCCATAGGCCCCACTACCAAGGTTTGTCTCAATAATCAAGGGATTCAACTTACGAGTTAAGATATACATATATGTACTAACATCAGGGAAATGGTAAGCTGATGTGCTACTTATTCGATGCTACTGCAATTACCATTATAAATTTTGACCATTGACAAAAAGGCCTAATCAGTTGAAATGTATCGTGAATTCTATGATGGTTGAAAATTAGGCGTTCGCTTAAGGCTTTTAAACTCGGAGAAAAGCAATCTAATTGGATTCATCAATATGCTAGAGAATGCTCTTTGAGTGGTCAAGTAATATATAAGGTGTGTCACCTTATGCTGACTCCTTGATGTACTAGTGGCTTATTATTAAAAAAATCATTACATCTATATAGAGAAATGGTCAAGTTTTTTTGCTGATTGCTGTGAAGCACTTGTGGCTAGACATGTACAGGTGATTACTCGTGGAGTTGAATTACTTTTCATATAATCTATGATTTACCCATAGGTGCAAGCGATGAGCAAAAATTATCCACTTCCGCTGACGTCCCTATTAACCGTGAATGATATTTCAAACTTGCACTTAAAATAAAATAAAATAATATAAAACAAATAATAATAATAAATAAATAAATTGCAATTTTTTCTCAGAAGCAAATTCCAACCCACCTTTAACGACAACAATAGCCTTTCTTATGCAAGGTAAGTTGCCGTTATTGATGATATAAAGGGGTGTCTGGCATAGTGGCAGCTTCTCTCATTTTAAAAACAAAGAAGCGCTTGCCTGCTCATTTTTAGATGCTTTCTTTAGTGTATGATAAGCATAACCAGTTTTATCCAACCACTCAAAACTGTTTAAATCAGCAGATAAACACTTAAACAAAAGCAAATCCCAAGCACCAGGATGATATCTCAGGATTTAAATCAAAATTCAAAACTATACCTTTTGATATAAAGCAAACCAAAACTGAAAACTGTACAGATATCATCATTCCTTATTATTTACACCCAAATAACTTATACTTAAGTAGCTAAAAGGGTACACAAATAACCTACTTTATATCGACAAAAAACAGTGACACACACCACTACTGTTATGATCAACTTCTCCCCTCTTTTAGGAGATAGGATGATTGCAAAAACAAGGAGCTAGTACAACATCATAGATTTTATTTGGCGCATAATTGTGAGTCATATGATCAAGATATGAGTTGTAGCTATATCTACTACTAAAAAAGAGCATTAAAACAGAGGTGAAGTGACTATAGTAGCATAGTGGAGATAGCAATGATAAGATCATTGCTTTTTATTTTTGTTGGGAAAAAGCATGCATTTTAATCATGTGCATGTGACTCATGATGTTAAAAGGCAACAAAGTTCTCATTACCTATATCCCCCACAGCACAGAAGAAGGGTCAAAACAAAAAGTAGATTACACAAAACACAAGAACCTCAAAATCAAGATTAGCTCAAGTCCAACAAAAAAGGTGAACATTTTGACACACTTCCTTTACTTGCTAATAGCTTGATTCTCGGTTATGTTTTCTCTAACAGATTAAATGGGTATAACACAAATAAAAATGGCTAAAAGAAAGAGAGTCAAATGGGTCGGTAGCAATAACACCAAGAAAACCAAATAAGCCATGGGTTTCGGTTTCTCTCAAAGTTTCTTTTCTGTTATGAGTACATGAATAGCAATGAATTTTCTTTTAAAGTTCCGCTTGAGTACGTGAACTAAAAATGAGTCCCATTGAATTTTACGAACTTCCAAAATATGTTCCAATACATTTTGGTTGCTTGTCATACCCCAAAATGTGACACGTTTACATATTGGAACACCTTTTGAAAGTTCATAACATTCGGTGGGACACTATTTAGCTCACGTACTCAAACAGGACTTTGAAGAAAGTTTGTTGCTATTTAATTGCCTAAACCCTTCTTTAACTCATTTTATTTCATTTTTTGCATTTAGTATATAACTTGATCACCTTAGCAGAAGATGGATGACAAAGAGATCACAGAAACCTGTTGTTTTATTCTTCATGTTATGGTTAATCTTATTATTCTGTGACGATCATCCTTTCTAAAATACAACATAGTTATAGCTCTAAAGTCTGGACCGGGATCCGTTTTTACCAGGGATATGCAAAGCATCATAATGACCAAAACCATGGTACAGGACTCTGATAGGATCTTCCTTACTGTATTCGTGGCCATATTCAGCAATAGATATGAGACCACCTGAATCCTCATCATTCATGTACACTGAAATCGGCATCCTGCATAAAATAAGCAACACTAACTTATTTGGTCACTGAAAGTTTGCTTGTTCTCTTTATAATGTAAATGATACATCAATAATGCCAGATAGATTATCGATATAAGACAGTGGATGTGGATCACGTAGCATAAAATATTGCATCAGATCAAGGAATCATAACAGATACGATGTTACAGTTAAGGCGTGAAAACTACTTCCACGTCAATGGGCACTCCACATAGATAAGGCCAGATAGATTATCTTCTTACTTTTGTGATCAGAATTACCAATATTCAGCTTCGATAGTCTTAAAACCTATATTAAATTATAAAAAACGCGGAATTTTGAGAAACAATAGATTCGACCTTAAAATCGAGGTGCTTGTGCTTTTGTTTTAATATGGGAAGGAGGGAATGTCAAGCTTGTCCTGAATTTCTACAATGATATTATTTGGCTAGATGTTATTCAGCATGCATGTATGAATGAGTTCATCATAAAAACTATGAAGTGAAGGTGCCGAATTGACACATTTAGCCATTTAGTTATGAGCATGTCAAATTAGGATTTTTTTTTTTCTCTCTCTCTCTCTCTAACAAAGTTGAATGGATTTATTTTATTAATAAATCAGCCAAAAAGGTAATGGATGGGTTGGACATGTTAAAAGTCGCCCAAAGTGTAGCTCCAACGTATATCCTAATAAAAGATTCTATCAAAAAATCAAGACTATTACTATTATAAGATAATCTCTGTAACCATATATAGTACAAAAGTTAGCTGTAAAAATTACATAAAATGGACATGAGGTTACCAAATACTTTCACATTTTGATTTGGCATGGTAGCCAAACTGTCCATTTTGACACCTCTAGTAAGGAGGACTACATTAAGAAGGAACTCAGGACAGATGATGAGGTTGACACACTTATTATGATAGCTGTAACCATGTTAGATATTCGGCAATCAGCACCAACACAAAAAGTCAAAGACTATACACGGACTTTACCAACCTAACTTTTCAAGAATAATATCATACTATACTACTTTTGGTAAGCATGCACTTCAAATATTAGGGCCCCATTCAACAGTTTGATGTCTAGAAAGGCACCGATGCCAACCAAGGGGAATATACCTTAATCCAACGCTTATGAACAGGAACAGATGCAACAATTACAACTGCTCGTAGCAATTTGTTCTTACTGAAATATGTGTCCATTTATAGTGTGCTTATAAGAATATTGGATTTTGAGTATTCGCAACCAAAATCCTACTCCTGGTCACCTTAGCAGCCCCAAAATGCTACTGTATTTGATAGCACCAATAGTTTGTATACGAAATAAGCATAAATCTGTGACCGAACTTCTACTGGTCTTTAGTGTTTTGCATAATTATGAAAGTGACAGGTGGCCAAACTCAGCTGTCTAAATGAATATTCAAGAGCTGGAGTTTATTGGTATAGAAGTACCATAATACATGTGTTAAACTAGTAAAACCTCATGGAGCATCTAATTAAATTATAACAGCGTAATAGAGCCCTAAATAACTAAATCAACTCTTCTATAACATCACGATCAACATTGATGGTGTGGGTGTCTGTGTGTGTGAGACAGAGAGAGAGACTTACTGGAGAACATGAGAGGCCATGAGTAATTCAGGTTCACCTCCCCATACATGTGTCTTCCTCATTTGCGACACATATGAATCAAAGTCGCCTTCAATGAACCTGAATGATGTGTAAATACAATCAATAAGTTTACTTTTATATGAACCATACAGCATGCACAAAGAACATTTAACAATAATAGGAGGTAGTTCATAAGATCTATTTAACTCTAGAAAAATAAACACCAAGTATACTAATGCTCATTGTTCATATTTCTTCTGCAGATGCAAAATGAATATAAAACAAACTAAAATTAATGGTACTACACCTTAAACTTAGATGACACAAGAGAGTAAGCTGAAAATGATTGAAAAAGAAAAAAACCTACACAACTCACCATTCTGTTTCTTCCCGTCTTTTGACAAATTCATCAGCCACCTACAAAATATCCAGATTCATAATTTATTAATATAGATCAAGAAACATAATGCTTTCTGAATTAAAATCATTAGATGTACTGCCATTTTACATTTTCCAGTGTGTATGTGAAACACTAACAAAGATGAAAGAAGGTAAAATTCTAGGGTCTGGTAGTATTCTTGAAAGAGATAGCCATACTTGCTGACAACAACATAATGGAGGCTATCAATCGATGTAGATTGATCCGCAACTTGATTTAAATCCAACGTGACACCATAGATTAATAAGAAATTCCTAGAATATATACTAGTTCACGAGCAGTACAATGGCGCAATGGCAGTGAGAGTTATTGAGGATTAAAATATCTAACGGTAGACATGGTTTTTGTCAAGGAGGTTTAAGAAAAAGGTACTCTAACTTATAGTTTAGAGAATTCACGAAAAAAAATACTCAGAAGCATACAATATGTGCCAAAAGAAGTAGCGTAGTGGGCTAGTAACAAGGAAAACTTTTTAACATAAGGGGATGTGACCAATGTAAGGTTGCATAACAGGGAGTGTGAAAGCTTCCAATAACAGACAAATCCTGATTCTTATTAGTTTGCACCAGGTGGTTATCATTCAGTGTTTATCTTGCCTCTTCAGCTATGGATGAGCACATATAGACATACAAGATGATATCCAACAAAGTATAGCTATCATCTGTGCAGTGTTGATTACTGTCACTAGGTAAACATAAATGTAAAGTGGATGTTTGGACTTTGGAGCAAGACCATAACACCAAAAGGTTCTAATTTTTTAAGTAGCCAGTAACAAAATAGCGTGCAAGAACTGCAATTAAACGTTATTGGTAGAGAAGTCATGATAAATGAATTTATGGATGGAGTAGGTATATGGTTATTAGGAAATAGCTTATAAAAGCATTAAGAGATTGATGGGACATTAACCATAGAGTAGCAGTGGGTTAATGAAATGACGACAAGCTTTGGAAACTCAATTTGATTGTTTCCCCTGAAACTAAACTCTATTCTATAAGATGGTCATAAGAAATGGTGGTTTTCAATCACCGGTAGGGATATTAAAAAACATAAGATAGCAGAATATGTCGTTGTAAGGCGGATGTACCACCGGGCATAGCACTATAAATTGGAAATATGCAATATGAGTGGGAAGTTGTAACTAAAAGTACTAATAATGATATACCAGAAAAGAAAAGAGTGAATACTGAAATAGTATAGGTATGCAAGCAATTACAAGATAAAATGATAAGGCTGAAAAGAAACTAACTCTTGCACCTAGGCAAGTTGTGACACAATAACAAATACAATATGTAGGGGCATAGAAGCATACCCGGGCACGTAATTCATCAGCTAACTCTCTTTGCAGGCTCTCACTAGGAGCAGGCTTCCCTGATCGTATACATGCTCCATGAGCAACAGCCCTAAACAAACATCTACCATCCCCGGGTATTCCTGTATGCAGCAATAAAATCACAGCTTAGAGTGAAATTTGAAAACCGAGAAAAGGAGATACTACAGCTTAGTTAGCTCACCTATAACTGAATAATCTGTGTAAACTTGCTTTCCATGTGAAAAGTTGGATGTCGATGAACTACGATCATCTTCCTTGTTCTCTTTCATCTCAGCATGTGCTGGCTCAGAAGTTGCACTACAAGCAGATAATCCCAATGCAAGCCCAGCTGAAGTCGCACATCCTTGCATCCAAGAACTAGGTACAAAATTCCATTTCATTCTTGATATGATCCCTTGTTTTGGGAATAAAAGCTTTAAATTCATATTGGGGGACCCAACCGAAAAAAGTGCCTTTTGTGACCCACGCCTTGAACGCATAGCACTTTTGATAGTTAGCAACTGCCAGTTGTTTTTCTGGTTTACAATGTCAAGTGACTGGCGGGTGTTTGTCTTTGTAACATAACTTGATTTGACACATCCAAGTGAGAGATTAAAACAACATGCACTTGACGCAGACTGAGGCATCACACCTTGCCGAGACCCACTAGGATGGACGATGTGACTTATATAGGTTCTAATAGGAGGACGAGCAATCATGCTGTCATAACTTCAGGTACAATTGTGCAGACAATACTCAATCACTGCATAAATATTTATTAATAAACATCAGTGGATATAAAGCAAAGACAGCCTAAATTGATGACATCTATTCATACAATCTATAAATAAATACATGTGTCTTAAATTGATTCCAAAGCATTATACCTAACGATTCAATTCCCCAACTATTCGAGGAAAGAACATCCCTTGTTACCACATTATTAATTCCGTTTCAGGGAAGATTAAAAAGCATAAGAATAGATCTTTATTCAGATATGTATACTGATTAGTGATTTCCCCTAATAATGAATCATTTTTCCTACTTTAAACTTAAACCACTAACAACAAAGCACTTTGCTGACTGTGACTTCACTGACTTGGAATTGTTGGTTGTACGAATCAATTTTGACCCTACCCCAATATTAGGAGCCCAACACGAAGTATATTTTCAAAGGGATAAGCACATGTTGTAGGCCAAGGTTCGTTATTGAGATATTAAGGGTCATTCAGGGCCGTCCTTGACGGTGTGTGAGGTTGGCAACCGCACAACGCGTCAAAAAGATGAATGATTTCAAAATTTTATAAAAAAGAAAGAAGACGCTTTTTATTCAATATTTATTTTCAGGGCCTCGTCATTTTCATTTTCAGGATTTNGCTTAATGCAGTAAGTAGTTATCATTGTATTTTCTAAAAGCAAGACATTTCTTATTTAAAACAGATTTTTAGAGATTCGCTTTGTTTTCGCACAGGCCCCCAAAACTCCAAGACAGCCTCATTCCTATTATCCTCCGAACCACCTAACCGGCTAAACCTGGATTCTATGTTTTTCACTGTTAGTGTTCTATGACTTCCGCTTTGTTTTCGCACAGGCCCCCAAAACTCCAAGACAGCCTCATTCCTATTATCCTCCGAACCACCTAACCGGCTAACCTGGATTCTATGTTTTTCACTGTTTGTGTTCTATGACTTCCAATCCACATTATGTCCAACACACTCAAAATCCCTCCTACAGTAAATCAACCAAAACATATCCTAATCCATATTTGTTAAATGTTTATCAGAATACAGATAACATAAAAAAACAGTAAATTGTGTGGACAATGATAATGTTCATAGCATATATCCAAACAAACAAAAACCCATTAAATTTATGTTTATCATAAACCTTTTGGGAGAATAAATAAATAAAATTCATATAAAGTTTATAAAATAATGAAAGAAAACAATGAAAAGGGGCATACCTGTTGGATGAGAATTAAAAATGAATAAAAAAATGTTTTTGAGGTTTATGAATGAGGAAAGTTTAAGAGATGAATTGGAATCGAAGAAATGGAAATGAAGAAAGGAAGGAAGGAATGAGATTGACTGACAGCTTATCTTGTTGAATAGAAGTCGCTTGAAGCTTCTTTTCTTTAGAGACGTTAATTTTGTCAACCAAAATTGACTCTTTGGACTTTGGATTGCTTTGGTCATTTCACAAAATTCTCTAGTATATTAAAGAACCTTGATATATAGGCCTAATAAAGGGGCCTAATGGTGGACCTAAGGCTTTAAATACTTGTACAGTGCATGCACTTATACAGTGCATGCACTGTACAAGTATTTAAAGCCTTAGGTCCACCATTAGGCCCCTTTATTAGGTCCACCAAACATATTCCTATATTAAAAGACGAGTTTTTCCGTTTGCCATGTGGGACTTATTACGGAAGTCATTACAGAATGCCAATTCCCTTATTTGTGGACACCATTTGGGCTGTATAAGTATTAGGTAGCCTATTTGTGGACAACATTTCTTTGTACAAACATTACTACAAATACTTTGTTAATTATTTGATAGTACAATTTGATAGTGGCACATGTAGCATGTTACTATTGGTCTAAAACAAAACGGGGTACTGTTGACCGTTCCGTATGAAAACTGTTGCGTCCACTGTTCACCCGTTTTATTTGGATTACAGGTACTGTAGCTGTTCCGTAATGTGGCTGTAATACACTCTTTGTACTACATTTGCCGACTTACACCATACAGTTCTCCGTTTTCTTGCCCAGTAAAATACCCCGCCCTCTTCTAGCATCTTCCAGTTTCCTCCATTCGCTTTCGCTCTCCACTCTAAATTTCTCCCTCTCCCAAATCTTCCTCTCCCAAATATCCATCAAGTCATCAAGTCACAAATATTCTCCCATCTGGTCCTGCCACAATTCCCCAGGTAAACAAGCCCTTTCAGTTAGATTCTGATGCTCTTTTTCTTGATTATTGGCTGATAATTTTACTTGGTGGCATTTTTTTTGTATGATTTTTGCTTTTATTCAGTTAGATTCTGATGCTCTTTTTTTACCAACTCTTTCACCTAATCTTTATCAGCCACGAAGAGACACAAGATTGAAAGAAAAAAAATCAACAGAAGAAAGAGAGCTCAAAAAGAAAAAGAAAAAAAAAAGAAGAAGAAGGTATCCAGAAGTTCTACCCAGACGTGGATCATTCACTAGACGATTTTAAATCGCAGGTACGTTTAGTTTATATAATTTTAATAAAAAGGTTGCTGATTTTATTATTTTATTATTATTCATTATGTGATTATTGGTAAAATTGGATTGTGGGTTTGGTTTAATATTGAATTTGAGATATGGGTTATTATGGGGTTTTGATTTTGTGCATTGGTTGGATTTAATTTTGGGTTTTGATAAATTTAACCTAATAATGATGTGACTGTCTTGGTGTCCCATAGAGATAAATATCACATATAACAGTCTCAATAATTTGATTCACAAAACATGATGTCTGACTGTCTTGGTGCCCATAGTGATATTGAGATTGTTATATTACGTATAAATTAATCACATATAACTTTTTACCCAATAAACATACATATGGATTAACAAAAAATATTACAAATAACAGAAGTATAATTTTTTCGCAAATTTGTTACGGTTTTAGGGGGTGTTTGGTTTACCTTATTTTTTAGTCTTATGAGTTTAATTAAACTTAAAAAATCTGCAGGATATTGATCTACATATTAGGTAACTTACGGTGTTGATTTCGGAGATGCAGGGACTCGGTGTGCGGAGATACGTATAATTTTTGTTTGTTGTTTTGATAGTAGTTACTTTTGAGAGTGGCCTATTTTTGTGGGTTCTCATGTTGTGCTAGATATAATCAGTAACATAACACCGGTTGGTTGTATGACAGGTTGACCCAGAATCAGAAACCATGAGGCAACAAGAACACAGGAGACTATGGCTGAACATGGTGGGGTGAGTCTTCAAATTCCAAATACAAGCATATACAGATGGTATTATACTATTATTACTATGCAGCGGGTGTAGGCTACCACGAGAGTTTCTTATTTCATACGATTTAACTTACCTTGAATGGCTGTCATTTTTTGCAATAGTGCCCACTTTTGATTTAATTCTGTATGGTGCAACAGCTATTGGTTTGCAGCCTCATGAAACAAATATAAAAAACACGGAAAATGACATTGAACCTGTGTTGTTGCAGGAGCACACATATAAGCGAGTTCACAAACAGTTAGGTCCGTTGGATGGTGGTGATGTTAGGCATGGTAAGTATTAGCGAATGGTGCTGCAATATATCATGCTAATATTAGGATACAATACTTTCTTTATGTTTTGCTGTGAGTTTATCATGTTGCTGTGCCGCTATTTTGCTTAGGATAAAATACTTTGACTACGTCCGATGTGTAGACTTAAGAATTGTTCACTAACCAGAAAAGTTTGTCACTTTATGCTTAATTTAATGTGGGTTTACGGATGCATATAGATTTTTAGCTATTTGAATGTTATGGCTTATTCATCGCTTTCATTATCCTAGGCTGTATTTTCATTAGTCCACACAGAAGAAAGCTCAGAGTTTCTTCATTTGCAGTGAGTGGGTGGGTGGTAATCGAGAAGACCTGGTGAAGGATATACTTGCAGAGATAAAACCAAAAAACGACGAGGTAATAATATTTATGCACTTTGCCTAAACATCTTGAGATACATCATGTATTGGACCTGGTGAAGGATATACTTGCAGAGATAAAACCAAAAAACGACGAGGTAATAATATTTATGTTCTTTGCCTAAACATCTTGAGATACATCATGTATTGGTTTATGGTCATTATTTTATGTGTATGACAGAGCATGTGGAGCACGCTTTTCGGTTTTGTTATGTGTTGCTGCAAGGTTTGATAAGCACAACTGTGTTGCTGCGTGCTTCATTCACGATTGCTTTGCTGATGCTTGGCAGTAGCAGGCGATACACTATTCTTAAAAAGGTATTCAATTAAGGTAAAATACTATAGCTTAAGCCCTTTATATAGAGGTTGGAACTTGAAAGATGGTCCGGCTAGATTTAAAATCAAAATGATTCTGGGTTGAAAAGGGTCACATTTACGGGGTTTGGACTTTGGGTTAGCCTATATGAAAGGGATTGTGCTTAGTAGCTTATGAGCTCAATAAGCTTTTTCAGATAAATCCATAATGGGTTCTATGGAACAGCTATGTGTATCAAATAAACTGTTACGCATCAAGTCTTCTGGATATTCGAAAAGGGTTAGTGTGTTTGGATAATGCAATAACCTAAAAAAAATAATAATAAATAAATAAAAATAATCTTTAATTAGTTTACCCAAACACTGCTTTAAAAGGGGTCAGAACAGGACAGGTCGGGTTGAACCACAAACTCATTTCGGCCTTTTAAAACTATTTTATACATAATGTGTTGACTATGATTCAGGAGGTGGCCTGCTACTTTTAAACCCACTCGACAGCATGAAACATGTATGTATACGTACTATGGCTATTAGTAGTAAAATAAAGTTTTATTGGTACAAGATATAGCTGATCGTCATACTAATTCTATGCAACACGTATTTTTAAAGCAATTAATTGAACATCAGAAAAAAAAATCTAGGTGACATGCATACCCGCAATGGACAAAGACATTCTATGAATCAAGGCAAGCGAGCTTATTAGTTATTGTCTGAACAGGTTATTGCATACAGGACATAAATGGCGGTTCAACTTATACCAAGTTATATTGATTCATTGAAATCTGTTGTTACAGGTATTAATCAAATGCCAAAAAAGGATTTTGACTGCATACATCAGAATAGCAGACGAACACATTCCACGAACCAAGGCAAGAGATGTTATTAGTTCCTGTGTGGCTTGCTTATTGCATTATCAGCATACATTTTCTCTTAACTATGCAGAGCTACCTTTAGACTAATTTTTTGTTGCAAATAATTTGATAAAGCCCCTGAGATAGTGAAAAAATTAGTAGGGAGAAATTTAGTGAACGCTAAAGAATACTTAAGATCTATCAAACTTTCAGCCGAGGATCAGGAATTACTTAGAGAGTTCAAAGTCTATACAATTGAAGCACTTATCATACACGTTTATTGCACTTTATTTACACTCGCTGTTACATCTATTCATATAGCAACTTTAGTGGATCATCTAGAAAAAAGTATCAGAAAACAAGCAAGTTTATTGAAGAATAAAAGACATAAAAGATCTTAAGAATAAGGATAAAAATAGTAAGATAAGTAATGAATATCCTGTTACTGAATATATATTTGGTTCATCAAGATATGGTCGTTCAGAAGATAAAGATTCTACAACTTTTGTTGTGAAGGATTCTAATATACTGACGGATAGAAGTAAACATATTACTAATGATATTATTAAATATGTATTTGGTCCTTCTGAAGAAGTCAAAGAAAAAGGAAAGAATAAAGGTAGAAAAATTAGGCAATTCCCTATAGGTATTGCTTTAGTAGAACTTTTGGAAGTTTGGGATTTAATAGTCATTAAGACTGAAAATCCGGAGGGTGCTAAAAGTGTTAAAAAGCATGGTCAATATTATGCTCAAAAGCCTATCCCCGTAGAATGCAAGTTTGATATTTCAAAATTACCTAGGGTGCGGCACTTAGAAAAGACTTAGAATAGGAGATATAACAAAATTATAGGCCGATTTTTATGAAAAACTTGGATTAATTATTACAAATATAGGTCTTTGAGTTCGAATGTCACATGTACAGGCATGGTTTTTCAAAAAAAAAATGTAGATATCGTTTTACGGATTAATTTTAACAATTAATCTGTTGTTCTTTCTTTGCGCAGGTCAGTCACGGAGCTATCTTCATTACTCTGGAGATTTATTGATTCAGATTGATATGCAATTGAAGCTATGGCGTAAGGTCGAGTTTTCAAGGAGTATGAAATATTAGTGTCTGCAACACAATGTTTGGCTTTTGACCCATCGAAGTGCTTTCCATTGGCTTAGAGGAACTGCTGATGGTAGCGCCACATTATCAGACATGTCTCAAACCACATGTGTATTTCATGCTAGCACAGTTTGCGCTCTACCTGCACTGGAAGCTACATCAGATTGTACACTTGGGTGGTTAACAGAAAGGAGAAAACAGGTCAGTTGTGTCTCATGGGTTTAAGTGCATACCTTTTTTTGAATTGGCTTATTTTGTTTTCTTATCTAAATTAAGTGTATTAGTTTTTAGTTTACAAATATTAATTATTAGTAGGCTATCTTCTATTATTGAAGATCTTTTTTTTGCTGTCAAGATGTATTATATTAATTATTTCTGTACTTGACATATGTGCTATTAGATTTATTACTTAATAATCTAGGAACTTTACATCGTCAAGAAGTGCTGTCAAGATGTATTATATTCACAGGTGATGTCCCCATCAGATGACGTATTCATGCTGATACATGGTGCCTTCGCATTGCAATTTCTTTAACAAAGTTTACCAACTCCCCACCCTTCCTCCTCTGCTTTAACATGTAACTTTCAAGGAAGTGAATGGATGATGAGGCCACTTTAAAATGTTATGTTATACTGGTATCCGGAAAAAAGGTATAACGATTGTTTGGAGCGACCTCTTTTTTGTTTACTATAAGTTTAGTAGCCTTTTTTTTTTTTTTTTTTTTTTTTTTTAAAATTATTATTATTATTATTTATTTTTAATATTCCCATTTATTTTAAAAAGGTGACATTTGGGAGTGTAATGACCCTTCATATGAGAAGCTTAATAAATGATTGGTTTTGTGATAGTGTTGTGGTTGAATTGTAAAACCACGAGACATAACCCTCATCATGTTATACTATGAAAAGTACAAAAAAACTAAACTCAATAAAAAAATTAATCCAAGTTTTTCAACATAGTAACACCAACAAAATTTAAGCTCCCTTTACAAAGACCAACAACCACCTATAAACACGAAAAAAAACTCGACACCATCGACAAAGCGTTCCCGCGGCAACGCGCGGGCTACAATGCTCGTGTTTATTCATTGTAGGATTTTTTTTTTTTTTTTTTTTTTTTTTTTTCTTCTTCTCAAACAATGATGATCCTTTCATGTTATGAAAGGTAATGTTGTGCTTGTTGTGATTATACATTGTCATTATTGCAAAACATTTATTTTAAGGAAGAAACTGCAACAAATGTCCTTAAACTTTCGCGATTTTGCGAAAAGTGTCCTCATACAAGATTTTTTGCAAAAAATGTCCCTGAACAGGTTTCCTTAGGCAAAAAGTGTCCTTGAGGATGACGTTTGTTTGCAAAAACGGTTTTTTGGCCTAACGAGCGTTAGGGAGCCCGTTAGTCAGCCCTCATGTGCGTTGCACGTGAGGGTATTTTCGTCTTTTCACATTTCCCGCCTTCCAATACACCTGACGGACCCACTTACACATACGCTTGTTTTGGAGGACATTTTTTGCAAAAAAATTTTATCCTCTTTCACTATTATAAACACATTCACAAACCTATAACATCGAACTGCTCCCAAATTGTATATTGTCGAAATCTCCCAAATTAACAGTAGATCCATGATGGGTGGCTGGCAAATTAGAGCTCGGAGTGCTCCAATTCCGGATATGGCTACCTTATACGGTACGATTTTTTTAGTGTACTATTCCTTTCGAATGACCATGCAGTGTATATATGGCATATTACCTTGATTCATGATAATGCTGTGGAAGTTTTTAGATTTTTGTTTATTTGTTTCATTGATTTATGTTCACAGAATCGTACCCAAGGCGCTTCAGTATTCAAATCCACCACAATGGTGAGTTTTCCAATCCACCTAAAAGAGTGTACAAGTTTGAGTACACTGATCATGTAGACCTGATTGATTGTGACGCTTTCTCAATGTATGTGCTGGTCAAAATCTTAGTTGATCTAGGTTTGGGTGATAACGAACAGAAGTTGTTTATCCATTTTAGGGTCCCTAGCCTGAATTTAGATGATGGATTAGTTCCGTTGATGTAGGATCAGGATGTGAAGCTATTGTTAAATTTTGCACCTAGGCATAAGGAGATAGATGTTTTTGTAGAGACGGATGTTTCGTTGGTAGAAAAACAACTGTTTGAGCATACGTGTTGGCGTAAGGCCTCAAAGGGTATAGTGATACAAGAGATTCTTCAGGATGATGTGGTCAGTGCCCCTCATCTGAACAGCAAAGGAAAGTTGTTGATGTTAGATTGGCATAATGATGAAATGGGCCCAACACAAAGATCCTGTAATGCTTGTCCATCGGTTGAAAATGAGACACAAACCTCATCCCATGGATTCAGTTACTTAAATTTGATGGAGATGAGTGCCTGTGACCCTATGGGTAGTTTTATGTATTTGAAGGGTAAACAAGCTGTGCCATATTTTGAGGATGACTTGTTCCAGCAGGATGACTTGGATAGGCCTGAATCATGCTTTGGTGATAGGCCAGAAGATGTTGCATTAATGTTTGATGAGTACCTTTATCGTGATAATAGGGATGTGAATGATCGAAATACTGTCCAAGAGGTTGATGAGGAAGTAGTAGAAAGGGAACAACTTGACGATGAAGAGGCCTATGACCAGAATGATGAACAACAAACAGAAGGGGATGTTAGTGATTTTGAACATGCTGCCCGTGACATGCCAACACCTGACACTCCTGTTGACATGGGTGGTTTCAACTGGATGCAAACATTCAAGACAATAGGAGAGAAGCTACTGAGAAACTTCATCCGGTAGATGCTGCTGAACAAGAGGCACCTTCCATTCCAATGGAGGAGCTTGAAAGTGCCGATGAAGCAGATGATGAAGATGGTCCAGCGCTACGAAAGAGAAGGTTGAAGGTAATAAGAAGGGCTTATAAGGGTAAGTATAAAATCAAAGAAGGTTATTTTAGGGTGCATGATGACTTTGTTACAAGAAAAGAAGCGACTGCTAAGATTAAGATGCATGTGTTGCAAGCAAGGAGAGCCATTTCGGTTATACAATGTGATAATAATAGGGTTAAAGCTAAGTTCTTCGACACTATAGTTGGTGAAAGTTCTTTCAATCCAGTATATGCCAAAGAAGGGTCAAAGCCATCCACCTCAAAGAAACGTGGCAGATTTGAGAAAACCCAAAAGCAAAAGGACCTGAAATGCAAGGGTGTGAGTCCTAGAGGACATCTAATCAAGAATCATAAACCCCATTGCCCGTGGGACCTACTCATCTCAAAGTGGGCCACGGATAATTGTTGGTCAGTAAAAACATTGAAAGACACTCATAAATGCATCCAGACAAGAGATCTTACAGGTGTTACATCTAGGTTTCTGTCACCTTATGCCATCGAGATTCTTAAAAGAAATCGTAATAAAGTTGATGTGTCATCATTACAGCTTGAATTATCACATAATTTTCAAATAAACATATCACACGACAAAGCTTACAGGGCAAAGCAATTTGCTGAGCAGTTTATGACAGGTGATCACAAAGAGCAGTATGCCCAACTTAGAGATTATGCTATGGAACTCAGAGCAAAAAACCCAGGGACAACAGTCAAGATCCAAGTGTTGAAACCAACACAGATCTGACTCTTAATTCAAGGGTATTCAAAAGGATTTATGTTTGTATTGGTGAACTTAAAAAAGGGTACAAAGCTACAAAAAGAGAGATATTGGGATTGGATGGTGCTTTCATAAAAGGACCATATACAGGGCAAATTTTGACGGCTGTTGGTATCGATGGTAACAATGGTATTTACCCTGTTGCATATGCCATTGTTGAGGCAGAATGCAAGAGTTCTTGGTTATGGTTCCTAAAAAATCTAGGGGATGACCTTGATTTACAACCCAACTACCACTACACTTTCATTTCAGACAGACAAAAGGTATGATAAATTCAATTAACACTAATTACAAAACAATTAGTTAGACATAAGCAATGTTTTAACCCACTATGTGTGACTTGTAACAGGGTATTCTACAAGCTATTCAAGAGGTTTTTCCTTCTGCTGAAAACAGATTCTATGTTAGACACATCCATGAGAACATGAAGCAGCTTTACAAAGGAACGCTTTAAAAGGAATTTCTGTGGAAGTGTGCTACAACAACAACTGTGCCTCAGTTTGAACATGCAATGGGGCAACTGAAAGACTATGACTCAAAAGCTCATGATTGGTTAAGAAAGATACCACCAACCTCATGGTCAAGGGCTCATTTTTCGGGTTTAACATTTTTTCATAATTGTGCTTTTACTGTGTGGTTATATAGCCCACATTAACTTTCTTCAATCGTTTGTCAAAATACAGGCAGAGCTAAGTGTGAAATTCTTGTCAACAACCTTTGTGAGTCACTCAACAGTAAGTTGCTAGATAGTAGAGATAAACCAATAATAAGGTGTTTGGAATACATTAGGGAGTATTTGATGAAGAGGATAGTGAATGTGCAAAATGTCATAGATAAGTGTACAGGTCCCTTAACCCCAACTGCAACTTCCATTTATGATGTTATTAAGCAAGAAGCTACTAAATATCGTGTTGTTTTGAATGGGGCGGACTGGTACCAGTGTGAGAACACCTGGAATGAGAAATGTGTGGTGAATATGAGTTTAAGGACATGTACATGTAGGAGATGGGAGCTAACTAGTATGCCATGCAAACATGCTGTGGCAGCAATGTATATGATGCGTGGTTTTGCAACCTTGCAAAAGGTTTTACCTCTCTAGGGATCTTGAGAAGCTTGCAATCCCCACCAGGCAGTGTACCTAACCGATGTAGTATAGTGTAGTGGCAAGTACCGGGGGATTGATTGTTCTACTTGGGGAATAGTGTTCATTAGGATTGAAAACTACTCTAATTAGGTTTAAGAGTGAGGGATGATTCTTTTTGTATTTTTATATTTTTTTGAAAGCAAGCAAAATCTCGGTTTTGAAGGAGTGGGCGGAATTAGTTGCTAGTCAACTAACCCAATAAACTACAAATGCAATAAAAATAAAATGACAAGAAAGTAAATGTGAGAAAAACTAATATGGAGAAAAACGTGTTTACTTAGGTTTCACTATTCCCTAGCTATCTTTCATTGGTTGATTAGTTTGTTACAATTGCGTGGATGACGGGTTGTATACCTTAATACCATTCGTGGGGGCGTGTACGTCCTTCCCCAACTCTATAAGATCCTATCTCTTCCTATGACGACACGTTAAGTATCCTATCATGGCCTCATTAATATTCTCTTATGCATTAAACACAACCAATTAAATCGTAGTACACATCCGATTCATGTTTCCTAAGACGTTCAAGCAAGTTACCAATAGGAAGTTAGCCAGTTTTCTTAAGCCTAACATTGAAATCATTCATCCACAACAATTAATAACCAACCATCAACCAATAATCAATAGCTAGGTTTCATTACATCTAAGCAAACACAAGAAAAACCTAGCCTAGCATGTTAATGTAAAGACAAGCATAAGATAGAATCAAACAACACATAGACATATTGAATGATTAATGGGAGACTTATCTTTAATTAAGCATGGATGAAATAAGGGTGAAAAACCCTTACAAAGAGTGTAAAATTTGACCTAGGGTTTATCCCAAGTTTCTCCCAAAAGTTCTCTCTCTAATGAATGAAAAATAGAAAACTATATATAGAGAATAAAATCTGACGGCGTCACGTAATAGCATCTAACGTCGTCACCTTGCCGCCAAACTAACTCTCGGATTGCCCAGATCCATCTTTGACGCCGTCACCTTGTAAAGTTCTCTGGGTCGTCTCCTTTTTCTCCAATACGTGACGGCCTGGGCGTCACAAAGGGTGACGCCGTCACTCTTAACCTCAAAATTCTTTCTGGCGCGTCTCGTGTAAACTTCATATCCACCTCTTTGTCAACACGTGACGCCGTCACCTTGTAAGGTGTGACGCCGTCAGGTACTGTTTCCAGCATAATTTGAGACTTTTTCGTTTTCTTCACTTTTATGCTCTAAAAACGTCCAAAATTCTTTCTTTTCTAGATTTCTTCTCCAAAGTACCTAAAATAACAAAAGGAACGATTTGAGGCAATATTTGATCAAATTATCACGACTTAGGGCTTAAATGACCCCTAAAAGCGTAACACTTTTCGCCTCATCAGTATAGCATGGCACAAGATGATAGGGAGGTAGGTAGGCCTAAGGATTGGGTACATGAGGCATATTGGCTAAAAACATGGAAGGAGACATACAACCATAAGATTATTCCTGTTGCTAACAGTCACTTTTGGCCCAAGTGCACCATCCCTAGTATCTTATTGCCCCCACACCATCATGTTCCAGTTGGGAGACCAAGGAAAAAGAGGACAAAGAGCAAAGAAGAGACGGTGGAGAAAGCCTTAAAGGAAATGATCAAGGGTGGGAAGCTTTCAAAAAAAAGGAAACACTGTCACTTGTGGCCAATGTGGTACAAAAGGTCACAACAAAAGAGCATGTACATGTCCAAGAAAGAAGAATGCAAAGGGGAAAGGCAATAAGAAGGCAAGAGCTGAGGGTGTTGCTAACAGTGAAGCAACTAAAATAGATGCAGGACCAAGTCAACCAATGGATTCACAATCAACCCAAGAGGTTGGTAGCCAGAGGAGAAAGAGTATCAGAAAGGGTTCTAAACAAGCCGCAATTTGAATGGGTTTATGTATGAGTGAGATAAACAATTTGTTTAACTTTTATTGTTGTATGTGAGTTTTAGATTAAGACAATTGCTATTTCTTTGGGCCTGTTATGTTTGTTAGACATTTGCTATTTCTTTGGGTATGTTATGTTTGTTAGACAATTGCTATTTCTTTGGGTCTGTTATGTTTGTTAGACAGTTTTAGATGAATACAGTTAGTATGTCTTCAGAATAACACAATTACCTTTTCTGGGACATTTAGTATGTCTTTAGATTAAGACAATTGCTATTTCTTTGGTTCTGTTATGTTTGATGACCATTAACTAACATACAAATCCGTTAAACAAATAGATTACATAATACTAAGAATATACAAGCAAATTTTTTCAACCACCACAAAGGCACAAAGTTATTACATCAACTGTTACAAAGATATATATTATCATTTTCAACAACAATTAATTAGAGCAACCTTTTTTCACCATGGTTTTGAAAGTCCAATTTAGTAATAAATAAGTTTGGTGAGGGGATTTGGGGGTCTGGTTCCTCCATTTAATATATATGGAGTTTGTTGCAAAAAAAGGTCCCTAAAATGTCCCTCAACACTAAAGGTGCTAGCAGCGTAAATTGTCTACTAGCAGCATTAACTGTGTACGTTAACATACCCAAGCACCGATGTAAATAACAATTATACAGAAACATTGTGGTAACATAATGTTTCATACTGAATGATTAAAACATTAAAATAACATAATATTGATTAATATCATCTTACATCAGGTTAAATTCAATGAAACATTAATAATTATACAAACTATTTTGAATGCCTTTATAAACATCAACAATGTTTCCACAGATTTCTTCTATTCCTTGATTTCGAAGATCAACTTTGTTCTGATGCGTCAGTATGATCTCTTGGTCTTTTTTGTTTTGTTCTTCCAACCGCTTGCTTCGGTTGTTGTAAAGTTCAACCAACCTTTGTTCAATACCATATTGGCCTGCATAATGGATTTTGTCCCAGCACTTTTGGGTTAGGCCGTGGATTTTATATTTTTCTAGCATTGGAGGAGGAGAAGTATCCATTGAACGTTTTGTTTTCTTTGAAGCAGGATTTGAAGATGATGAAGCCATTGAATTTCCAAACAAAAATTAAATATGTAATGAAAAGATGAAAGAAGTTGGTTGTAATTCCTTTATATTTATAGGCACACAAGAGTCGCAATGTTTTACATTAACTATTTAAGTGTCACAACGGTTTACAATAACTTTTTTACAGTTACACCGGTTTACAATAACTATTTAACAGTCACAACGTTTTCCAAGACTCACAATGTCAACGTTTTAATATTTAGGGATTTTGTTGCAAAAAAGGTCCCTAAAACGTCCCTCAAATCAAACCCTACCTTAATGCTGTTGGGGTTTCTACAGTTGTAACCACCAACACTTCAGTTAATCGGTTTCCATAACTCGAAAACATTCTCAAATCAAACCATATCTAACTATTAATCATCAATTAACAAAATCCCACCTTCAATCACAACAATGTCGAATCTTTCTTTTGCCCCCCCTCATAACATGATTGCTTTCCTACAAAAATATAAAGAGTCAAAAGGTTTTACTCAGATCATTGATTTCTTAAATACAAGCACTTTAAGGTATGCATTAACAGTAAATCCAACTATATATATTTCTCACATGAAACCGTTTTGGTCTACTGCTAAGGTCGAAACTATTAATGGAGAACAACAAATTCATGCCCTTGTAGATGGGCAGAAGATACGCGTTACTGAAGCATTTGTTAGGAGAGTTCTTAACATATCAGATGCTAAAGGAATTGAGTGTCTTCCTAATTCTAAAATTTTTGAAAAACTTAAACTGATGGGATATGAGAGGAAAAATGACTCTTTAAAATTTTTCAATAGACTCTTTTCCCCACAGTGGAAATTCTTAATCCATACTATCTTACAATGTTTGAGTCTTAAAACAACTTCACGGAATGAGTTTGGGACTAAAATGGTTTCTGCTATAATTTGCTTGGCTTCCAACAGGAAGTTGAATTTTTCAAAATTGGTTTTTGATAATATGGTTAAGAATGGGTAATTCCGAATTTTTTTTACATGTATCCAAGGTTTACAAAACTGCTTATGGATACACAATTTACTGAAAAGAAAAATCATCAAAGCACTTATGCTGTTGCCTCTCATTCTAAAAAGATTTTTGCTAACATGAAGAGGGTGGGGAAAGACTTTTCAGGAATAGAAACACCATTGTTCGAATCAATTTTGGTACAGACCTATAAATGTAGGATATCACACCAAAAGGGCACTAAGCTCCCTCAGGCTAGTGCTAGTATGGCTGAAGATGATAGATTGGAAAGGGCTGCCACTACTGCTGCTAGCTTAGAAGCAGAGCAGGACAGTGGTAAGAGCAATAAGACCCAATCCAAGGCATCATCTAATGGATCAAGTTCCCATGAAACTGATTCAGGTGATGGAATCCCCAGGCGCCAAGAAACCAATGGGAAGTCAGATGCGGGTAGTATGAAATTTATACAGGAATTAATGAATACATGTACCAGATTGTCAAAGGAGGTTGTTGATCTCAAAAAGTCTATATATTCTAAAAATGATGAAATCAAAGGGTTGAAGCAGAGAGTTAGATATCTTAAAGGGATACAGAGGTCAAGACCAAAAAAGCTGAAAAGGTTACATAAAATTGGTTCTGCTGCTAGGGTTGAATCTTCTTGTAATGATTCTAGTTTGAGGGAGGATGCCTCCAAACAGGGGATGAATGTAAGCAAAGTTTCAGGGGAGGATCAAGAGATGGTTGATGTGGAAATTGGGGTAAATGATGAACAGGGACAGTTAATTGATGAGGGGAATTACTTACATGTTGCAGAAACTGTTGCTGGGGATGAATATGATACTGAAATGGTTGCTGGTGAATTTGTTGAATCTGGGTGGGAAGTTGAAGTTAAAACTGTCAGTATTGAAGTTTCTGCTGCTGCAACTTCTATTGAGGAGGCTGTTATGGTTGCAGCACTCACTAAATTGAAGACTACTATACCTACAACAAAAGGGGTGAGTATCAGAGAACCATCAACAACAACAACAACAATCACCACACAACAACAACCACATTGTAAGGGAAAAGGAAAAAGTATATTAGTGGAAGAAGTTGCTGAAACTCCTATGTCAACAACAGACCTGGTTATGTCTGATGCAGAAGTTGCAAAAAAGTTACAGGCCCAGCTAGATGAAGAGTATGATGATGAAATGGCTCAATGTGATGCTGATTTGAGCTGGCTCAAAGATTAACTCAAGAAGAGTGGGCATCACTTACTATTGAAGAGAGATCTAAGTGTTTAGCTGAAATTACTGCAGCAAGAAAAAAACACTATGCAGCAGAAAGACTTAAAGAAAAACAAAACAGACCACCCACCAGAGCTCAAAAAAGGAGACACATGTGTATGTATCTAAAGAATATGGACAATCGTAAACTCAAAGATTTGGCTCGTTTAGATGATAGGGAGATTGAAGAGTTGTATAATCGAGCTAAAAAGAATACAGACAGATTTGTGCCTATGGAAACAGAGGTGGTTGTGGAAAGTTCTAAGAGACCAGGTCATTTGTTACAAAAGGAGTTGACTAAGAAGTCAAAAGCAGATGATGTGTTTGGATGAATCCTATAAAGATGAAAGATGTAATTCAAGAAACATTATGTTTGGAAAAACTCGTGTATTTCGGATAAACATTATGCAAATTGTCTTATATAAGAATGAAACAAGTAAAATGTTGCTGCTTCATTCCACTGGTTCATTATCAACACATAACAGATACATTCCTACTCCATCAATCGTTATATTGGTGAAATCATAATCCTACTTAACAAACAAAGAACACGAATCATAAACAATCATAATCCTACTTGACAAACAAATATCACAAATCAAATAAGATAATTAAAGATACTTGAACCATTGATGTGATACCATAATGTACATTAACTGCATAACCAACCATCAACAAAGTACATTCTTCATAAACACCTAACGTAACCAACATTAACTACCACAAAACACAAAAACCAACCCACATTGACCCACACCAAACTTTCAACTTTGCAAGTAAACATAAGAAGCGAACAAAACCCAACTAATGATAAGGTATTTCCTCAGCTTCTTAGCCCGCTCCTCCTCCATTTTTGCTCGCAGCTCCGCCTGGTTTTCCCGGATCTCCTCCTCATTTGCCCGGTGCTCCTCCCAGTCGGCCCTCTTCTGCTCTAAAGCCAGAGCATCTTCCAAAGCATCCCTGGTCCTAAGTAAACCAGGGATGATGTCGAGAGAGCGGTCGCACATCGGAGGGTCCACCCATCCTACGAACGTACAGCTAGAGTTCTGTAAAATGAAAGAAATGTAATTATAAAGAAGAAAACATAGGCTACTTGTAAAATGTAACATAATTATTGTTTGATCAGCTGTCAAACTTACATATGTGGGGCACGAGTAGAATCGCCTGCCAGGATTCCTATTCGTCCATGAAGTTTTAACCACGCATTAAAGACCGCAAGCGCAAAGAACCATTTTTTCAGTTTAACAACAATTTTGGGTGCAAAATGTGAAGAAGATGATGAGCAGTAAGTGTAGATTCAAGGATGTGTAACACTTAATGCTCACTTGTGTTGTATAAGAATGAAAAGTATAAACGTTTGTTGCAAAAAATGTCCCTCAACACAAGTTGCAAGAGCATTAATGGGTCGTCAGGTGGATTTGATGGCGGGAAAGTAAATTGATGAAAATACCCTCACGTGCAACGCACATGAGGACTGACTAACGGGCTCCCTAATGCTCGTTAGGCCAAAAAACTGTTTTTGCAAACAAACGTCATCCTCAAGGACACTTTTTTCCAAAGGAAACCTGTTTAAGGAGATTTTTTGCAAAAAATCTTGTATGAGGACACTTTTCGCAAAATCGCGAAATTTTAGGGACTTTTTTTGCAGTTTTCCCTTTATTTTATTTTAATTCAAATGTTCAATCATAACAAGCACAACATTACCTCTCATACTCAAACGAACATGAGAGTATCCTTATCCAACAATGATTAATCATGTTAGCTTTATTGTGAGTTCATATCTTTTATTATAAAAAAAAAGGTTTTATATATTCAACTTGTTTGTGATAGGTAAACATGACCTATCATGTTTGACTTAACTTTTTATGATTTACTATAAAAGGATTTTTTCTTTCTTTTTACCTCATTATAATATGGAAAATGTTCATTACCTTCATATGTTATCATAATTGGCAAATACTTTTATTTCAAGATTAAAGTTAAAAGATCTTCAAATGTAGTTAAAATACCTCTATAAAAAAGTTATGAGACATATTAAAAACATAATTTTGTTTTTCTCTTTGAAGAGAAGGAGATACAACAAAGATTTAAATACGGAAATTTACTAAAAGAAAAAGTATGTTAAAAAATAGCTTAAACATTGAGTTAGAAGTAACATGTTAGATAACATGACAAGTAATTAAACTTTTTTTTTTTAAAAAAAAATAATCGGTTGATATTAGGTATCGGTTACTTAAATAATCTAAAGTTATCATTTATAATACAATAGAATAGTGCAATAACTCAATTGAATAAAACACAAAGTACAGTAATTCATTTGACAAATTTTGATAATACAATGACTTTATTAACAAGTTTTGATAGTATAGTGATTTAAACAACTACTATAAAATAATACAATAATTTAATTAAGCAAAAACACAAAGTACATTAACTTTTATGTGTATTAAACCTTTGGCAAATGAAACGCCATGCTAGATTTTTTTATTTTTTTATTTTTTTTTTATTTTTTTTATTTTTTTTTTTAATTCTATACATAAACTGATTTAATACAACACCAACACTTATATTAATACACAAAAATTGTACATAACATATATCATTCGCATCGACCCGTACATGATCAAAATGGGTCAAAATAGGCAAGAATGGCATTATGCCAAACACCCCTATAAACTTTGAAAATACTACATAACTACTTGTTTAGTACACAAATGTGAGTTATACAAGTTGACACACGACTTAATAACCTAGGGCGTTTCCCCGTAGGAGAGCGTGTAGGGAAAAAGGCTCCATACCCAAGTATTTCACTGAGGACTAGTTCTCAGTCTTCGTACCCTTAGTTGCACTACCACTAGCTTCACCTATAATAAACATAACGAAGCAACGTAAGTAAAACGCTTAGTGAGTAAACATATAAAAGTATGAACATAACATGACATAATACTAATGTTGCTCCGTGGTTCCATAAATACTTGCTTTTGGTCTTGTACTAGTCGTCCATTTGGGACACTATGAGCCCGCATTGGCTCATTATAACTAGAAATCTTCTAGTCGTCCACTAAGGACGTCTAAGTCATATATTTCATGACTTTGAGCCGTTTATACATACTGATCATCCACAAGGATGTTTAAGTCCCATTTACGAGATGAGACACTAATAAAGGCTTAGTCATCCACTAAGGATGTCTAGGCTCCATTTCGGAGCATGTCACATAATAACATGTGTCGTGCACTTAGGACGTTTACACCCTTACTTTTGGGTCATATTGCATATACTTACACAAATCGTCTACTAAAGACGGCTGATTTAGCTATGCCGTTGTTAGTGCAAAAAGTATGATGGGTTGAGATTGGGTTTAATAGTGCTTTGGGCTACCCCATACAGGTATCTCGAATAGTAAATTCTGCACTAATCCAAGTGAATATTTGATTCCTGCATAAATGAGAGTAAACCGTTAGCCTTACCATGGGGATGGACCCTACGATTAAGCTCCAGCGTGAGAGTAAGTACTCATGTTGTCAGAGGAATATGAGAGTATTGGGATGAGTGAGAAAATCATACCTCGAAAGTGTGTGGCGAGGTTTCCTTTTATAGTAAGTGGAAATGCTAGGGTTTCCTATCATCTAGCATATTGCTATAGTGGCCAGGTGGGGCCCTTGTCGGGTAAGGGCCCGCAGCTTAATCGATGTTTGTGGACGTGGATCGTGTTCCGGACCGGGGGCCGGTCCGTGAGCGTGCTTCTGGAGCGCCGCTCAATATTGTCCGTATACGTCCTAGTGCACCCGGACTGTGCCTTGCTCGTGGCTTGGGCTTAAGTTACGTCCGGGTCTGTTGGTTTGTGGGCCGGAGCCCAGTTTGCTTTGTAGGGCCGGAGCCCAGTTATGCGTAATGCGATCCAGGCCTAGTTTGCATGAAATGGTCCAGGCCCATATGTATAATACAGTCCAGGCCCAGTAGGCCTGCTATCCGTACTACACGTCATCAAGTCCCCCCAGTCTAGTGTGTTCATTGCACGTGTTCATTTATGTAGCGTGCGGTGGATGCTTCTTGACTAATTTGTTGTCCGCTTCGTTCCTCCACCCATCTATTTCACGACACGCGCTTTTGTCGGCGGTTGAGGCCGTGGGGGGATGTGGATGGTTTTTAAACCGTTCATCTTTTATTTTACTCTCTTCTTGGGCTGGGTGCCAAGGGGTATAAATAAGCGACCTTATTCACCAGAATATCCTTTTTACTTTCCTTTCATATCTTGTATCCACAGCGTTACTTATCTGCTTAGATTTTGCTTAGTAAATCTCAAATTTCAGTGCCAATGAATATGGATCTTGATGCTCCTAATCTTTATGAGTTTCTTCCTGCTAAGGAGGAGCGGTCAGAGGTTTCGTTGGGCCCGTCTATTGTGGTGACTTCTTCTACGCCCGCCGTTGCCGGTTCTTTTGTAAGTACCAAAGGTTTAGATTCGCATGACGTTTGTTATGGATGGTACTTCTGAGTCTCATGTTATTGCTACTGGTGAGGTCGGCAATGTTTCTCCGTTCATCTCTATTGTTGATGAGACTATTGAGCCGATGAAGTTGCCGTCGTTGTCAGGGTCAAAGGAAGAGGTGAGGGAGGTGTCTTTTGATGATTCCCCCTTCTGCCAAGAGGCTCAAAGAAGATACTCCGGGGGCAATGACTGGTGACCTTGTTGATTCCGGGGTGAGTGTTGGTATACCGCCGGTTACTGTGCCCGTTATTTGGTCTAGCATTCCTGTTTCTGATCCGGAAGTAGGTTTGTTTATCAAGTGTAGCACGCTGCCTGTGACGACAACTGCTACTACCTCTTCAGTTATGGTTGCTGTTTCGGAGGGAAAAGCTGTGGAGGAATCACCATCTCTTGACTAGAGTTTGGTGACGTATGGCGCGGGAGCTGCTTGTAGCAATGCTTCTCGCGGTCCGGATAATGTTGACCCTGATAGTTCTAATAGTATCTATGTTCCTCAGTGGGACGTAACTAACGGTTCTTGTCTATCCAGTGCCTCAGAGTGCCATAGTTTAATTGATCGTGTTGCTCCGCCGCAAATGTCTGCTGCTGTGCGTGGCTTGAGTCATGAACAACTGTATTCACTGTTTAACGGCACTACAGCTCATGAGGCGGTACTAGGAGCTGAAGTTAGGAGGCGTGGGGAAAGATCTTCTGCAGGAGAATGTTATTTTGTCCAATCTTTGCGATGAACGGTCTCATCTGTTAGAGGCTAAGGATGAAGAGATTGGGCGACTGAAAGCAAGACTTTCTTTAGCTGATTTCGATTTTGCGGAGGCGATTAAGCTTCGCGATCGCGTTTCCATTTTGGAATCTTCCGAGAGATCTCTGATGGAGCGGAATTCCGTGCTTCAAAAAGAACGCGATTATTTTAAGGCCAAGGTTAGGGAACTTCGACATCCATCTTCTTCTCCTGGCCACTTGCTTATTTCTCGAGAGAAGCTCTCGTTGGCTTTTGATATTTTGGCGGAGGAGTTTTCGAAGATTCAAGACGATCAGGTAGGGGCCCTTGCTCAGAGAATGTTTGCTTTGGAAAGCCATTTAGAGAGTTTGTCTCTAAATGTTCATGAGGCAATTCGTCCTCTCTTTCTTTCTGTTGTAGCTGACCGTCGTTGGTTGTTGACTAACGGTATTCGGCTTGCCGTTGTCAAGTGTTTGAATTCCCCAGATTATGTTGCTGCGTCTGGGAAGGTTATCAGCTCCGCTATTATTAAAGGTGTACAGGATGGGTTAGTGGCCGGCCTTGCGCACAGCCAACTTGGCGCGGACCTTTCCGGGGCTGCTGCCCACTGTCCTTCAGCAGAAGCGGACTACCAATCCGCACTGCAGGCTGTTCGTGAGTTTGAGTTCCCTTTATTTGCGATTCTATCATCTCATAAGGATTCCCGTATTGGGGATATTATGGACCTTCTCCATCTTGATGGTCCTCTCGCCAATATTCCTGATGTGGCCTATTTACAACCTGACTTGGAGCAGCTTTTTGTCTCCATATGGCATTCTGGGGACAGTGCGCCTGTAGGCACTGAGCCGTTGGCGAATGCCCTGGAGAGGTGTGAAAGGGATGTTTCTAAGATTAAGAAGAGCATTGCTGCTGCTGAGGACGCGCTTTTTTGTCGCGTTGCCCCTTTCCTTGTGTCGGCTCCTACTCCTATGTCTGTTGAAGCGGCTGTTATGTCAGGTGTTGGCTCTGGTATCCCTGAGGCCACGACTTCTGTGCCTTTGGGTTCCCCTGCTCTAGTAGTGTTGGAGGTTCATGACGCAGCGGGCATGGATGCCGAGGCTGTTCGTAAGGATGGTCCCTCTAGTGCTCCTGTCACTTCTTCTACTGAGGAAGAAGTTGCTGCTGCTTTAGCATAGGAGTCTTTTTAGTTTATGTTGTAACCGTGTTTGGCTATTGTTTTTGTGCGTACTTATTGAACAATGTGTATGTCGCTTTGTACATCTTTGTGTTTGTCGTAATTACTATCTTTGTTTATCATGATGTTTTTGCTATGTTTAAAGTCGTATAAGTACGCTTGTTTAATAGTCTTTGTGAATACTTGTGGGTTATTCTCCCATACTGGGCTTGCAATACCTCTTACGTACTTTGAGTTAATTATGAGGTTACTTATCCTTTTGTTATGCGGAATAACATTTTGTGGGAAGTACCCAAGTGTGTGCGCGTCTTATTCACATCTATTATTAAGTTTGCGAGTTAAAAAAGACGGACATTTTATTAAAGCAAATTGGTGAGGGTAGCTAGTCCTCACCTTATATTTAAAGTTAAAAAGACAGAGTACAATAGATAAGATAGTACTTAAAAGGATAAATAACCACTGCGGGATCCCATGGGTGGCTTTTCTACAACTGATTTATGTAGCACCTTTTGAGGTTGCATATGTGCCATGTTCGTGGCATCGTAGTTCCATTTTTGTCTTTCAGTTTGTATGCTCCTTTTCCCAATGCTTCCGAGACCATATACGGTCCTTCCCATTTGGGCCCTAGTTTTCCAGTATCTTTCGCATGGCTTGCGTCGTTGTCCGATACACTAGATCCCCTGGTTTGAAGCTATTGTTGCGGACTCTGGAGTTGTAGTATTTTTCCATCTTTGCTTTGCTTTTTGCTTCGCAGATGGCTGCCTGTTCCTCCTTTCTTCGAGCATGTCTAGGTTGACTTCCAGGTCTTCGTCATTTTGATTCGTGTCTACTTCTGTCATCCTCCATGTCAGCACCCCTATCTCTGCTGGGATGACTGCCTCCGTTCCATATGTTAGAGCGAACGGGGTGTCCCCATTGCTGGATTTAATCATTGTTCGGTGTGCCCATAGGACGTGTGGTAATTCCTCTCTCCAGTTTTTTTTGTCTTCACCTAGTCGTGCCTTAATCCCTTCCCCTAGGCTTCGATTGGCCCTTTCAACCTGGCCATTCGCTTGTGGGCGTTTAACTGAGGCAAAGCATTGCTAGATGTGTAGTTTTTCACACCAGTCTTTGAATGGGTTATCGCAGAATTGCTCCAGGGAGTCTGAATCTGCATACAATATTTTCCCATACAAATTTCTTTACTTGTTGACCCGTTATAGTTGCAACAGATTTTGCTTCTATCCATTTGGTGATGTAGTCAATTGCTACGATTAGAAATTTGTCCTTGCCCGGTCCCTCCGGGAAGGGCCCAGCTATGTCAATGCTCCATTTGTAGAACGGCCATGGGGAAGTAATTGGCGTTAGGTTTTGTTGCGGATGTCGCGGGATGGGTTTGTGGACTTGACAATCTTGGCACGCGAGAATTAGCTTTCTTGTGTCCTTATGCATTGTTGGCAAATAGTACCCAGTTCTTAAAGCCTTTGACACTACGGACCTTGTTCCAGCGTGCATACCGCAGGATCCTTCGTGGATCTCTCGTAACACGTATTTCGCTTTTCGTGGTCCGACACAACGCAACCATGGTCCAAGGAAGGACTTTTTATAGAGGATTTCTTTTATGACAGCGAATCACTGTGATTTTCTATTTACTGCATTAGCTTTCTTCTGCTCTGCTGGTAGCAAGTCTTTTGTTAGATATTCGTAGATCGGGGTCATCCAGGTGTCCCCTTCTTCTTCGACTATGTCTAACACTTGCGTCTCATCTATTAATTTTTTATTTAGCTCTTCTACCAACACTTGCTTGCTTAAGTGTGCGAAGGTGGTGGATGGCATTTTGCTCAGGGCATTAGCTTTCTTGTTTTCACTCCTTGGTATCTTCTGGATTGAGAATATTCTGAAGCTACTTATAAGTTCCCTAGCTTTTTCTAAGTATTGAATCATTTCCGCCTCTTTTGCCACATAAGAACCGTTGATTTGGTTTGCAACAAGCCGTGAATCCACGCTTGCTTGCAAGTTCTCGATGCCCATTTGTTCGGCTATCCTTAGATCGGCTAAAAGTGCTTCATACTCTGATTCGTTGTTACTTGCTTTGAATGCGAACCTTAGGGCGTAGGTGAATTCCGCTCCTTCTGGGCTGATGAGTACCAGCCCTGCCCCGGAACCATCCCCGCATGAGGATCCATCCGTGAATTGTTTCCAGGGTTCCGACAGCTTTTCTTCTTCCATTGGTTCGCTTCCGGAGTCATCTTCCGGTCGTTCCACTATAACGTTGCTAAGATCTGTCCTTTGACTGAGACTCGTGGTCGATATTGTATATCATATCCTCCCAATTCGATGCTCTATTTTTGTAATCTTCCCGCTACCTCTGGTTTTGATAGGATTTGCTTTATGGGCTGGTCCGTAATCACCGCCATGGTGTATGCTTGGAAGTATCTTTTTAAGCGCCTGGTGGCATGCACCAGGGCTAATACCTGTTTTTCCATTGGTGTATAGTTGATCTCCGGGCCTCTCAAGGCACGGCTCACAAAGTAAATTGGTATTTGCTTTCCCCCCTTTCCGTCATTAGCACCGCACTTACTGCTTCCTTAGCAGCCGCTAGGTAAATGATTACTTCTTCTCCTTCTATTGGTGCTGTTAACGTTGGGAGGTTGGCTATTACTTTTTTCATTTGCTGGAAAGCTTCCTCCACTTCTTTTGTCCAGTGAAAGTCACTTTTCTTTGTGCACTTCTTGAGTGTCTTGAAGAAAGGTAATGACTTTTCCGCTGATTTTGAAAGGAACCGATTAAGGCTTGCTAGCTTCCCATTTAGTCATTGCACTTGTTTTAAACACTTGGGAGAGGGGAGGTTGGTGACCGCTTCCGCTTTATCGGGGTAGGCCTGTATGCCTTTGGTGCTGATGGTGTAATCCAGAAATGTTCCTTCTTCCACTCCGAAAGTACATTTTTTGGGGTTCAATTTCATATTAATACCTTTTAATGTTCGGAATGTTTCTTCCACGTCCCTAATAATATCATCTTCCATGCGGCTTTTTACTACTAAATCATCCACATAAACCTCTAGATTTCTCCTAATCTGTTTGTAGAAGGCTTTGTCTACTAACTGTTGATATGTTGCCCCAGCATTCTTTAGTCCGAACGGCATTTTAGAGTAACATAATATGCCTTCGTTGGTAATGAACGCTGTTTTTTCTTCATCCTCCTCAGCCATTTGTAATTAATGGTATCCTTTGTATACGTCCAGGAAGCATTTGAAACGATACCCGCAGAGGGATTCTATCTTCCAGTCTATCTTTGGGAGCGGATAAACAGTCATGCGGGCATGCTTTGTTTAGGTCTTTGAAGTCAACACACATTCTCCAGCTTTCATCGTGTTTCTTAACCATTACGGGGTTGGCTAACAAACTATGGTAATGTACTTCTTTCATGATGCCTACTTCGACGAGCTTTTCCACTTCTTCCCGTATCGCTTGTTTCTTTCTGGGGCCTGGCCTCGTTTCTTTCGTCTTATTGGGGCATATCCCTCACGGATATTGAGGCGATGCTCTGCTATATTCCGCGGGACTCCTGTCATGTCTGTCGGACACCAGGCGAACACGTCCAGATTTCTTCGTAGCAATTCACATAGTTTTGCTCGGGCTTCCTCTGTGAGGGTAAAGCCTATTGTCACTGTTTGGTCCGGATATTCCGGGTCAATTGCGACTTTGATCCTTTCTTCCGATGGAGGGTTGGCTGATGCGTGGATTGCGGTCTACGCAAAAGGTTTTACTTCTCAAGGGATCTTGAGAAGCTTGCAATCCCCACCAGGCAGTGTACCTGATCGTTGTAGTATAGTGTAGTGGCAAGTACCGGGGGATTGATCGTTCTACTTGGGGAACAGTGTTCGTTAGGATTGAAATGGATTCAACTAAGTCTAGAGGTGAGGGATGAATATTTTTGGATTTTTATATTTTAAGGAAAGCAAGTAAAAATCTCGGTTATAGGAAGAGTGGGCGGAATTAGTTGCTAGTCAACGAACCCAAATAACTACAAATGCAATAAAAATAAAATAACAGAAAATAAATGTGAGAGACTTCTAATATGGAGACAAACGTGTTTACTTAGGTTTCCTTACTCCCTAGTTATCTTTTATTAATTGATAGGTTTGCTACAATTGTGTGGATGCCGGGTTACAGTCTTAATACCATTCGTGGGGGCGTGTACAATCTTCCCCAACTCTATAAGCTCTTATCTCCTCCTACAACGACACGTAAAGTGCCCAATCATAGGGATTATAAACAGTGGCTTATGCATTAAGTACAACCAATTAACCGTAGTACACATCCGATTCATGTTTCTTAAGACGTTCAAGCATATTACCATTTGGAGTATTGCCAGTTTTCTTAAGCATAGCATCGATAAACATCCACCCACAACAATTAATAACAAACAAATCAATGAATAATCAATAACTAGGTTTCATTAGACCCAAGCAAACACAAACAAACCTAGCCTAGCATGGTAAATGAAAGAAAAACATACGATATAATCAAACAACACATAGACATATTTGTTGACATAAATAATGCGTAAAAATGTTATTTATATTTTTCGATATCTCTACGTTTGATGATCACAAAATGGAAAATCATTAAACGTAAGATTACTACGTAAACAAGTTTAAGCTAGTTTATATCACTATATCCAACTTAATCACTTAAGGTATGAATAAACAAGTGCTTAATACATCTCATGATCAAAGGGGTATTTAATTAATTAATACAAAGTTTATTTAATATTATATATTTTTGAAAAACAATTTTGGTAATAAAGAAAAATGTTTTAATCATACTAAATATATGAATTCAAATTTTTAACCAAAATCAGTTAGTTTTTCACCAAATAAACTTTCCCCACAAAAAGACAAAGAATCTGGCCGTTACAGTAGGCCGGCCCCCTTAATTATAAAGGGCGGCCCCCTTAATTTTAAGGGGGCCGGCCATGAATTAAGGGGACCGGCACGCTCCCTGTGTCAGATTTTGTCAGAATTTTTTCCCTATAAATACCACCTTAAATCTGGTATTTTTCCTCACCTTTTGCACGAAATTTTCAGATCCAAAATCTCTCTAAACATCTTCCAAAACCCTTTGATCATTAGATTACTAATCCTTGTTTCAAGTGATTCAATCCCTCACCATCCATCATCATCCTAAGTGCAAAAGAAGAATACTCCTTCAACCTCAAGTTTAAGAAGTGTTGTGTACATTGTGTATATTACTTGTATAGTTGTGTTGTGACTATTGTAAGTAGATTAAGTAGTGCTAGTTGTGAAGTAGTTGTGTTGTGAAAAGAAGAGAAGTTGTGTTGTGAAGAGAAGAAGGTGTGTCGTGAAGAAGAAGTTGTGTTGTGAAGAAGAAGTCGTGTTGTGAAGAAGAAGAGAAGTTGTGTTGTGTTGTGTTGTGTTGTGTTGTGAGATTGGTTCTAGCTACTATTAGGACCCGACATTTAGCTTTGTGTCGTTAAGCCGGTGTAAGCAACGTTGTGTAAGGTTTTCTCCGCCATAAGGGAGCTTGTTGACATAGTGAAGAAAACTCCCGAGTTAGGTGCTCGGGGAGTGGAGTAGGACGAAGAGGAGATTCGTAGCCGAACCACTATAAATCCTTTGTCTCACGGTGCCATCTTTCCAACTCTATCTTTTCACTTACTTACTTACTTTTATATTTGTCATATCATATACTTGTTGATATTATTGCTTATAATTGTGCAAGTTTCTTGGTGACACATAAATATCGAATTGGTGTTTTTATAAACAAAGTTTTTATAAATTAAAAAGACGTAAAACTATTCAACCCCCCCTTCTAGTTTTCCACAATTGATCGTTACAAAAATGAGTACCGCGATCACTTATAATAGCACGAGGAGTACCAAATCGGGCAAAGAGACTCTTCAAAAACTTAACAACAACTCGGGCGTCATTAGTGGGGAGTGCCTTTGCTTCAACCCATTTTGACAAGTAATCGACAGCCACGAGTATATATTTATTCCCTCTAGAAGACGGTGTTGACATAAATAATGCGCAAAAACGTTATTTATATTTTTCGATATCTCTACGTTTTGATGATCACAAAATGGAAAATCATTAAACGTAAGATTACTACGTACACAAGTATTAAGCTAGTTTATATCACTATATCCAACTTAATCACTTAAGGTATTGTGAAAACGTAGAGGGGGGGGGGTGAATACGTTACCGTTTAAAAACTTTATTACTTGTTGTATCAAATGTCCATTTTTAGCTTGTTATAATATGAAAGATGTTACTTGTAGTTTATGACTAACATAACTTAAAACATGTTATCACACAAGTACAATCAACAAGTCACAACACAAACAATCACATAATGCAAACATCAAAGTAAAGCAATAAGTAAAAGGAAAGTGCAAACCGAACACGAGGATTTATAGTGGTTCGGTCACGGATCTCCTCTCCGCCCTACTCCACTCCTCGAGTACCCAACTCGAGAGTTACTTCACTAGATCAACAACCTCCCTTCTCGGCGGAGAAAACCTTACAATCGTCGCTTACACTTTATCCGGTACAAAGCTAGATACCGAGTTCTTTTACAAGGTACAACCACTCCTATCGTCGCTTATACAATATTTCCGACACTAAGCTAGATGTCGAGTTCTTTACCAAGGGTACAACCACTCCCGCTATGTTTTGTGGCCCAACATAAAAACCTTGTGTTTTATGGCACAAACACATAAACCATCTAATCTATATTGTGATGATACAATGATGATCCATGACATAAAAGTCTAATGGATATGAATGACTAATCTACATGAACTTCTTGAATAAGAAGTCTTCAACCATTGAGGATGTCAAGTGCCCTTGAATCTTCATAAGTTGGAATGCTTTGATGAATGACGACTTCAAGATCTTGTAACCTTCTTGGTTGATCATGAAGTATCATATGCTTACAACAATGATGAATGTTAGCAACATTATGATCATTATGTAAAGGGTGATCTACATGGTTTTCTACTTATCTATGTGTGTGTGGATTTTCACCACCTTTGCAAGTAAACCATAAACTCCTATTTATAGGCAAACTTACAAAGGGGTTTTCCAAACCATGTTCCAAAGATAAAACCATGTTCCAAAACCATGTTCAAGATATCTAAGTCAACACACTATATTTCAAATCAAGAACATCTCTTACAAGATCTATGACAAGACAAGACATATGCATATACTTGAAACTAAGTGTTGACAAGACATATGCATATTGACAAGATAAGACTATGACACATCTTGCAAGTTCTTTGACCAAGTTATTTTCCAAAGATGTTTCCAAGTCAAGTACAAACTATGACACATCTTAAACGATCTATGACAAAGACATTTTTCATTTTATGAAAAATACATTTAGACAAATGTATATACTAACTTAAAAAGGTAAGTTACTTGTATATGAAAAATATATTAGTTAGCTAAAATATATTTAGTAAGTTCTAAAAATGTTTTATGTACTTATGTTGGTTATAGAACACATTCTATACATTGTAAACTTACAAGTATTATTTGACACCTAATATTGCCACTTATTTTATTTGACACCTAAAAGTGACTTTGACACCTAAAATACTTAAAGACCAAAAAAGTATTTTAGTCCATTCTGAAGTGTTGTCAATGGGGGTTGGATCATAATGCTACATAACAAACATGGTACGAACCTGTTGTTGTAGCATACGTGACTCGAGACGTTGAGAGGTGTTGAATGTTGTGAGACAAAGTAGATTACAAGTAAACTTGCATTTTACGTTATGTATCAAG
>LBNU01017205.1:299906-364892 GCA_014162995.1 Artemisia annua | reverse complement strand
GAATTTTAAATAGATTTTAGAATAATAAATCATTTTTAAATACAAAATAAATCACAAAAAGACAAAAATATTTTCTGATTTTATTTTTAATTTTCATTTTCATTTTAATAAGATTTTTAGAAAATAATTTGTAGAATAAATTTTTCATTTTAAAAATAGTTTGATTTCCTTTTATTAATTAAAAATACAAAAATAGTTTTTAATTCATAATAAATAAATAAAAAGTCAAAATAGTATTTTTCTTTTTCCTAAAATTTTCTTTTATCATTTTAAAGTTTTAAAAATTACTTTTAAGCCCGTAGGTTTAGTCTAGCTTAAAATTTACGTTTTATTTTGTTAAGTAGACGTTTTTCTTAGATCGCGTTTATGTTTTTATCGTTTGTGCTTTAGATACTTGTACATATTGCATTCATTAGTTTACTTTCACCAATAATTCATGTCATTGTAGTATAATCTCAAAACCAAAATCAATATTTTTCCTTTCACTTCACACGAGCACATTCGTTACGTCGAAAACGCCGTCAAACCTTCGTTGGGACACGACCCGAGAATTATTCTCACGAATATTTCTTTGGAATAAACATACTCTAAAATACTCACATCACATAACGACCCGGGAAAACATTGTACTCCTTGGTGAATTGGCACAAGCCGTTTGACCTAGTTGACCATTCACATTGGTCAATATTGTCTGACCGTTTGGAGCCAATCAAATTTTGGCGCCGCTGCCGGGGAGGTTGTGTGCATATTCAAACGTATTTGAAAGATTAGTGATCTTTGGATATTATTCACGTCATTGTATATATACCATCTTTGTTCATATTTTCATATAAAAACCAAAAAGAATCGTGAAGTTAATTTGTTTGACGGATCGATTCCCAGAAATATTTTCCTTCTTATTCTGTTTTTCAAAATGTTTATCAAAAACCCCAAAAATATTCATCTTTACCCTCTTACCTTTTTGATTCTTTATCCCTACCCCTATGTTACCATTTGATTCTTTCTATGTCTCATCCACACCTTCTTGATTGTCAATGGTGTGGTGGTCCTTATAATGTTGGTAATTGCCCCAGGTGTGGCATGGTAGAGTCAGGAAACGGGTCTGTCTATAACCAGAATCCCTATTCCTACCATGACGCGACTGATTTATTCCATCAGCTACCACACTATGAGACTCAGCAGTTTTACTGTTGTGAGTACTGTGGTGGCTCACACTACAGTTATGATTGTCAATCGGGAAACACGCTTGTCTATGAGCAGGTTCCTGATAGCAATTATGACTCCAGCACATACGACTCACAGCCACATCAGTTTTACTGCTGTGAATACTGTGGAGGTCCACACTTTAGCTCAGATTGTCAAACGGGGAATCCATTTCCTTGTGACAATTTTGGCACATCGTATTATGACCAACCTCCACAGTACCAAATGACCCAAGCAACTCCTCATGAAGCTCAGCAAGACCTTTTTCTTGAGGCTCTTGAGATATTAAAAGAACTTAAGGAGGAGTTGGCTAGTATATCGTTTCAAAACTCTCGTGAGAAATCTATGGCAGAACTACTCGCGGAAGAACGAGATGCTAGAAACGAAAAGAGCATGGAGGAATTACTTGTCGAAGAACAAGCAGCTAAAAAACGTGCCATATTTCGCAATGCTGCTCTTCTAGATGATGATGATGAAGATACCCTTGATATTCTTCAATTTTATAAGGGTTCATCAAGTTCATCAGTTGCAATTCCTTCCATGGAAAATCAGGGAGAAAATAATGTGACAGAGTCACTAGCCGTTGATCAAATGGAACTTGAAGAATCCATAACTGCTAGTCCTTCTCAACTCCCTCAGTCTGTTGTTATCACACCCGAAGTTCCCACTCACTCTCTGATCATGGGGGATGAGCATCTTAGCACTGTTCCTGAAAAGGAATCGGACGAATTCATAAAGTCTAGTGTTGAGAACCTTGTCCCAATCCCAAGAGAGTCACAGGGAACTTTTGATCATATGTGTGATTTACCTTCCCCTCTTGAGTGTCCAAAAGATCAATTTGAGACTTTCTCCGATTGTAGCGAAGATTGTGCATCTTATGGAGACATCGAGTATGTTGAGGCATCAGTTCCACATTCTGATGCTGATCATCTTCTTGAGGAGTTCGCCGATGAACTCACTCACATCAATCGACTTCCAACGGGAAGTGACGATGATCTCTTTAACTTTGAAACCGATCTGGGAGAGATTGAAAGTCTCTTATATCATGATCCATCACTCAATTCTCATTCCAATCTCGAGCTCAGTGATTCACATAGTGATGAAAATTCTCTATCTTATGGAGACATCAATTATGTGGAATTACCTTCTGAGCTTGTCAGCATACAAGAGAATGTTAATCACCTTGTTTCCGAAACATTCAATACAACTTTCACCAATCCTCTGTTTGAATTCGAATCTGAGTTCACGTTAATTTCTGATAATCCAATCTTTGATATTCAGAACGAGGATAGTAATGAGTCTGTAACGGAACAAGAGTTCACAGATTTACATCATGTGATTGATTCTCTTCACGAGGAGTTCTCCGGTGAACTCACTCATATCATGACTCCTCTGGAGTATGATCACTTGGATGGCAAGAAAAATCATGATCGGGGGGAGATGTTCTCAATTTGCATAGTCATGACAAATTTTCCCACCCTCTCACCCGAGATGCTTTCCAAACCACAGAGCTTAACTGATAAAATCCAAATGAGTGCAACTGCACTTGATCCTGAGGACGAAGATCTTATCATGATTGTTATCATGATTTTCTTTCTTTTCTTCACCTACACGGTGACTTCCTCTCTTCTTCACTCATTCGGGAGTGAGGATACCATATTTGACCCCGGCATCACCACTTATAGTTTCTACTATTTACAGCCGGGTATATCTCATCGGCGTGGAACTTTCACGTACTTCAATGTTTGTCCAAACATCTTGAATGAAAGTCTGATGGAGATTGTCTCTTCCACTTGCTTCCCCAAGAACCAATGAATTCGGGGTCGAGTCAAGCTAGTGACTCGTTAAACAAAAACATTAGCACAACATGGGTTTTCACCCATGTTTCTGACTTCTTTCTACTTTCTAACACCCTAGTGTGGGGGAGGTGCCCCTGCATGTATATATTTTCCAAAAAAAAATGGTTCCCACACTTGCCTAAATCTTAAGTTTTTACATCTCAAAGTATCGGCATAATAGCCGGGACTTTGAATATTGAGGGCAATATTCAATTCTAGTGTGGGGGGGTAATTCTGGCGAATTTGATCACATTTTTACCATCTAAAATGCCTTAATACCCCCATTTTGGCCAAAAATTTTTTTCCTGGTGTGAGTGCTTTGCACTTACATGACAAATGGTTATTAGTCCACCATGTCTAACTCACATAAGGTCTGGCTAATCCGAGAGCAAACGGCTCCCGGTAAAGACATCTCAAATCTGTTTATGTCTGACAATTTGCCCAAAATTGTATGGTATTCGACTCACCATATCTTTGATAGTAAAGAGTTGGCTAGCCCGCAAGATTATGGCTTGTGGTAAAGGCAGTGGAAAACCATGATTGGTAATCAGCTCACCAAAGATAATAAGTGTATTTTATCTAAGAGTTGGCTAGTCCAGAAGCAAACGGATTTTGGTAAAGACAAATCAAATCCGTTGACAGCTGGTGATTTGCTCAAAATCATTTGGTTATCATTGTACCAAAGTATCACATACTAAAACATTGGCTACTCCAGAAGTAATGGCTTTTGGTAAAAAGATAAAATCCATTAAATCTTCATAAAAGATTGCTAGGGACTAGCAATAGTTTAGTGTGGAGGATTGATGAGTGTCTAAATACTCATTATTTTTATTCCATCTCCACTACAAAAACAATCAAAACACTTTAAATGCCTCAAAATTCTAAAAAATATATTTGGATTGTGTTTTTATATTGTTCAGGGACAAAAGGATTAAAAACAGATAAAAAACGAACAAAGTTTACATAATTGACATTTTCAGTCCCTGAACTTTCAAAGATTGTCATAGTCCTTTGTTTTTGTGGCAAATTATTTCAAAGAAAAGTCAACAAAAAGTCCTTTGGAAATCACAAGTTGTCATAATTAGTCCTTTGTGAAAAGTTTCAAAATTTAAAGTTTGATCCCTGAACTTTCAACAATTGGCAATAATGGTCCCCAGGTATTTAATTTTGGAAAGTAATCAACAAAGGCCGCTTGAGAGATTAAGAATGCAATATTGGTGCTTGAAGCAAGTTTGGAATGTTGGCAGAAGTGACCCTCAAATTTCAGAAGATACATAATTGGTCCTTGTGCTTATTTATCTACTAAAAACAAACGGACCTTTGTTTATTACAACCCAACACCACCCTTTTAATAAAAAACCCAACCCACACTCCAATCGTGGTCAACTCCCCCAGTCAAACCCACTCCCTTTTCCCCACCAAAACCAACCTCCTTCTCCCAATACCACCCCTGCAAAACTCACTCCGCAGCTTACTCACCGCACCTTCACCAACCTCCTTGCCACTCCAACACCCTAAGACAACAAGGCTCATTACAATTGCTTTCTTCATCCTAATGAATCAACCAGCGCCAGTTGCTAAAGACTTTTGTGCCAAAGTAAATTCAAGCGGCTGGCGATTAAATTGGGCATCCAATGGACCAAGTAATGCTGGGAAAGGTTCAGAGAGAGAAGAAAAAAAACTCCATTCACTTATAAAAGAGAGGAAAGAAGCAGCAGAGTTAGCTAGGTAGGTAGTTAGTGTAGTTTTNAGTGTTTTAGTAGATTCTCAAATCAAAGTTTTATATTTCCAATATCTAAATTTTACCTGTTTTCTAAATGTTTCTTTATTTAAAATGTTTTCTTAGGAAACTAGGTAGATCTTAGATTGTTGCTCTTTTTGTTCAATTGGTTCACTTTTGCTTCAAAATTAGGTAGTATAGAGTCAGGGAAGATCTTGTCTTTACTTCAAAGTCAAAGCACCCCTGTTACCCCATTTCCATTGGACTGCTGATGCATAACTGTTTAGTTTCTATTTAGGCTTAGTAGTAGTGTATTTTTGGTTCCACAATAGCTCTAGAATAGTTAGTGAAGTTTTATATACTGGTCTTTGACTTTGTGTGGGAAAAAAAAGTCCAGGTTTTTTGAACCCTTTGACCACAAATTCTGCACTAGTCAAAAAGTGCCAAACTGCAGGAAAAAATTTTGAATTTCATTTCTTCCAGAGGTAACCCAAATCTTGATAAAAATTTTGTGATAATGTACTCTTTAATGTTACTTAGTGGTATTTTATTCTAATTTAGATTTTTTACAAGGCTAAATTCAACACTTTTCGGCTGCAAAAACGAGTTTTCACAAGCAGAAAAAGTTTTTTTTAATTTTCACAGATAACTCCAATTTTAGTCCAAATCTATAAATTCTGAATTCATTAGATTGGAAGGTTGTTCGAGAATTAGTGATATTTTTATTTTATTTTGTTAGAATTTTTTTGGGCTTAATGAGTGACCTAAATGCCCATTTTGAGCCACATGTTATGCTGGCACTTGTTAGTCTGAGCTGTTTGATGCTTGATCCCTGTTTGTCTTAGCTGCTGATTGTTGTTCTAAGGTTGTTAGTTGTTTGGCTACGATTGTGTTTGTTTGGTTTGGCTGGCTCATGGCTTACTTTGGCTAGTAGCTTTATTTCAATTTTCACTTAATAAATAAATAAGAAAAGTTTGCATCGTTGCATTTTTCGTTCAAAGCTTTGATTAAGCTTGTCATTCAAGCTTTTTTCAAAAAAAAGTTGGTATTTTGTGTTAACGTTATTTTAACGTAATCACGCGTTTTAAGTTTTAATCCGTTTTAGGTTATTCTGCTTTCACGTTATTGTTAATATAGCTTATTTCAGTTCTTTTCATTCATATTCTCTTAGTGTAATCATCCAAATCACTCATAACCCCTTTCCTGTTCAAAATCACTCGATTACAATTCGTTTAAATATAATTCACACCTCGCTGGGACATAACGACCCGGGAAAACATTGTACTCCTTGGTGAATTGGCACAAGCCGTTTGACCTAGTTGACCATTCACATTGGTCAATATTGTCTGACCGTTTGGAGCCAATCAATAACCAAAGATATTGCTTTGATTTTTAAATTAGTTCCTTAAAATCAAGCAAAGCAAAACATTTGGCTTCTTAACATATTCTAATGGCCTGTTTAGATAGCTTATTTTCAGCAGCCATTTTGGCGTATTGACTTATTCTTAGAGGTTGTTTGGGTAGCTTATTTTTTGCAGCAATTTGGCGTATTTACATGTTATTAGGGGCTATTTGGATAGCTTATTTTCAACAGCCATTTGGCGTCTTGACATGTTATTAGGGGTTGTTTGGTTAGCTTATTTTCAGCAGCCATTTTGGCGTCTTGACACAGTATTAAGGGCTGTTTGGGTATCACATTTCAGCAACCATTTTTGGCACCGTGACATGTTCTTAAAGGCTGTTTGGATAGCATGTTCTTAGGGGTTGTTCTTAGAATTGACAGGTTTGCAAAGCTGAAATAGAGTAAATCAGCCCTATGTTATGAATCTTGTCTATTTTTTGTTGTTGTTGATTTGACGCTATGTGAGATAAGTGTTACTGTCTATGCTCCCTCTTGCTGCCCCTGATTAGGTACGCGTTCTCTCATAGGGAATGTTTAGGATTACTACGGTAAAATGGTTGTATGCTTTGAAAACAAGTGAACTGCTTATAGTATTTGAACATGTACTAACAGAGTCTTTAGGATTGTTTACGTGCTTTAATGACATATGATAAGGAAATAAGCAATCACAAACACCACTTTAATTCGACATGATGAGTGAAATAAGTAAAGTAAGTATCGATACAACAATTTATGCGGTTCTTTATCTTATATGTACTTTAGAATATATAGTAGTTGTAACCATAGCTGTGTGAATCTAAAACCACAAATCTTGACTACAAGGGGTATTTGGATGCGTGTCTACTATGATTACTATGAGCTTGCAGTTGTGGTAATGGGTTATGTTCTTAGTATGCACCCTTTAATCCGACTATTTTATTGTTGTAACATTCATAGATGTAGTTTTTTGAATTTTTTTGAGCACATAAGTAATGCAGGTAAAACAAATGTTGCTTAGAAATGATAAGCGTTGGACATTGCTACTAGAATGGTTAATCACTAACTCATTGAATTATGAGCTACAACCTACCTATATAAGCTGAACATTTATAGTGTCTCTAGGTACTTGATTTACATTATTTTCATGATCATATATACCACATAAGTTACTGCATTAAAATGCAGTACAAAAATATATGTTGGTTTTAACAGATTAAGGATTTTATGTTCTAATCATCTTCAAAATTAATATAGAACAATGGATTATATGTATTTATAATAATATCTCATGTGTTTGTTTTTTGTGTTTGTAGGTGAAATAGTACGATATGGGTGATTCAGTTAGTAGACGAGGTCATTGTGAAAAGGCTCCAAACTAAAAATATTGGGATATGGATAATAGTAGAAAAAAAACTTGCGAATGTAATTGTGTAAAAACATTATATGTTATCGAAATTGTTAATAATTTTTATATAAAACCACGTGTTGAGTAGTTGTGGTCATTCAAATTCTGGATATGTTTGTCACTCATTATTTGTGGATATTTTTTCCTCATTAATTATGTTCTTTTGATTCTTTTAGCTATGTCGTAAAGTTTTTTACTATGTGATACATGGCAATAACATTAAAAAATGGCAATGGTAACCATTACATCTCTTTTAATAAATGAACAATATATTTATGATATTCAATTTAATTCCTTCAACATATTTGACTTATTTATTATTTATTTTGCGCGTAAAAAAAATTCGACAAACAATTTTATGAAGCGTACCCGCCCATCGAGCGGGTCATGAAGCTAGTATAGTTATAATACCTGTGCATGTGAAGGTTTTTACATAATATTTTTATTATGTATTAATATCGATTAACATTTTATATATTTTTGTTGCACATATAATTGACATGATGTTTAAGTTGATCTTGTTAAAATTTTTCTATTGATATCATGTTATAGACATAATACATGTCTTGTAACACATGCTGACGCTTGAAACAATATGCATCGTTATTGTATGTACAATCTCGTCTATTTATTTGTATCTCACAGTAACCAGTGCGGTCGTGTCTTCATTTTAATATTTGAATTCTTATTAATAATAACTTTTTCCTAATTAATTTTTAAACCTGTGTATGTGTGGGTTAAAATTATTAAAAGAAATTGTTGACATAAATAATGAATAAAAACGTTATTTATTGTTTTCGATATGTTTTGATGATCACAAAATGTAAAATCATTAAACGTAAGATTACTACGTAAACAAGTATTAAGCTAGTTTATATCATTATATCCAACTTAATCACTTAAGGTATGAATAAACAAGTGCTTAATACATCTCATGATCAAAGGGGTATTTAATTAATTACTACAAAGTTTATTTAATTATATAAACATATTATATATTTTTGAAAAACAATTTTGGTAATAAAGAAAAATGTTTTAATCATACTAAATATATGAATTCAAATTTTTAACCAAAATCAGTTAGTTTTTCACCAAATAAACTTTCCCCACTAAAGACAAAAAAATCTGGCCGTTACAGTAGGCCGGCCCCCTTAATTATAAGGGGCGGTCCCCTTAATTTTAAGGGGACCGGCCATGAATTAAGGGGACCGGCACGCTCCTGTGTCAGATTTTGTCAGAATTTTTCCCCTATAAATACCACCTTAAATCTGGTATTTTTCCTCACCTCTTGCACGAAAATTTTCAGATCTAAATCTCTCTAAACATCTTCCAAAACCCTTTGATCATTAGATTACTAATCCTTGTTTCAAGTGATTCAATCCCTCATCATCCACCATCATCCAAAGTGCAAGAGAAGAATACTCCTTCAACCTCAAGTTTAAGAAGTATTGTATATTGATTGTGTATATTGTGTATAGCTCTTGTGTAGTTGTGTTGTGAACATTATAAGTAGTTCTAGGAGTGTTAGTTGTGAATAGAAGTAGGGTAGTGGTGAAGATTAAGTAGTGAAGTAGTGAAGTAGTGAAGAAGTTGTGTTGTGAAGAAGTAGTGACGAAGTTGTGGTGTGCTCAAGTTGTGAAGAAGTCGTGGTGTGTTGTGAGATTGGTTCTAGCTACTATTAGGACCCGACATTTAGCTTTGTGTCGTTAAGCCGGTGTAAGCAAAAGTTGTGTAAGGTTTTCTCCGCCATAAGGGAGCTTGTTGACATAGTGAAGAAAACTCCCGAGTTAGGTGCTCGGGGAGTGGAGTAGGACGAAGAGGAGATTCGTAGCCGAACCACTATAAATCCTTTGTCTCACGGTGCCATTTTTCCAACTCTATCTCTTTACTTATTTACTTACTTTCATATTTGTCATATCATATACTTGTTGATATTGTATTTTATAATTGTGCAAGTCTCTTGGTGATATATATAAAGTTCGAATTGGTGTTTTCATAAACAAAGTTTTAGTAAATTAAAAAGATGTAAAACTATTCAACCTCCCCTTCTAGTTTTCCACATAAATAACATGAATCCTTATTGAATTCGGATCGTTAAAAAGTAATACTTTTTTGGATATACTTATTTAATCTCACAAGGATGAATAACATGAGTCATTCGTATATGTATCTCATTTATTTATTTACATGTTACAGTAAATCTTGTTTTCCTTTTTATATTTATAATTTCGTGCGAATACCATAATTTGATATTTACTGACAATAAGATTTATAAACAACAACATCATAAATGTTGTATTTATTTATAAAATACAAAGTATAAGGGGTATAAAGTATATATTGTATTTATTAAATGTGTAAAGCTATTAAAAACATGAAAACTGATAGTATACTTAAGCTTATATTCAAAACTTAAAAAGTAAAGTTTTATTAATTACCTCCTCATTTTTTTTTTATTATTGTTATTTTTTATTTTGTACTATTATACATATTTATTTTGCAGAGTATATTTTATATGAGTTTAATTAAAATGAAACTAATTTTGACTTTTATTAGCCAATAGAAATGCATAGTTTAGCCACGTATACAGAATTGTGCATTCATATTGGTCCAATTGAAGTTTTCATTTTTTTTCTACTTTTTATAAATCTCTTATCATATAAGAGATTAAGGATTTGTTACCGACCATTAATTAAACTCGCCAACTTTTTGAATTTTGTTTAGAATTTCCAAAACAAACGGATAAGTATATTTTACCTTTTCACAAGTAAATATTTGTAACAGTAAAATTAACTTCCTAATGACTCAGAAAAAATAATAGAAATAGCTCATTTTATCGCTGCAAAATGAAAATATAATTTTTGTCTCTGCTGTAAATTGTATGATGATTTCGTACACAACAGATTAAATTCTAATGATTTATCACATTTGTGATTTGATTGATTAATTTATTTCAATTAAGTCATGAACTGATCGAAAATTATAAAACCAACCAATTTTGTTCTTAAAAACTAAAATTCACGTTTAAAACATAACTAAAGTATATAAATGCTTAATGAAATATATACTGTATTATTGTTAACTATATGATATTTATATATTCAACTTTACTTCTCTATTTATATTCATAGGTGATTTTTATATCTAAGAACATTCGTAATTATTTCTATATGTAAGAATAATAATGTATTTAGGAACTTACGATGCAACTACCTCAGCTTCGGGCCCTACTACTCCCTACTACTTAGTCTTGATATTCATAAATCATAATCCTTAGCTTAAATTTTTTGCTTGAATTGAACCTGAACCTTGACCTCTGAGTTCTATATAGCCAACTCCTCCTAGCATGCCACAACAACTATATATATAGTTTAAATACATTACATGGCCAACCAAAAAATCAACAAACATGGATTTGAATGTAGACCTGCGATATCTTCTGCTACCTCTTGCAACTCTACTCATCGCATTTTCTCTTTACGCTTATGCCATTTTCACCGTCTTTCTTCTCTTTGTTTCCATCAAAGTCCCTCTCCGCTTACACCTTTCAACCCGATATTTCGTCCATTTTCAAGCAATAGACTTATCAGTTTCAGTGACGGTTTGCTTCTTGTGTTTAATGTTCTTGTCAACGCCACACTTTTGGATTGTGAATCCTGTGTTAATGTTATGTGTGTCTCCTTGGGAAGATTTACTTTTTGATCTTCTAAAATCGTGTTTCTGGTGGTCTTATCGAAACTTGAAAGCTATTCGTATTCTTGAGTTTCTTTGCATTTTCAGTCGACATGAAATGGAAGAAGCACAAGTTAATCAATCAGTTGAAGAGTTGAGTAACGAGCCGTGTGACGAAGATGCTGATCACGTCGATCTGGAGGCTGGAGTTGAGTGAGCTGATAGCACATGGTGATTACATTGTTGTTATAAATGTGGTAGATCAACATGAATTTGATTAGAGTTTCGTCATGTGTACGTTTCAGAGAGGTGCATGCATTAGTTATCTTCTGTATTATAAAGCTTTCTTTGGGTCTATATGTTGATTGTAAACTTTTTATATACAATTTATTTATATTTGTTATTTATATTTAAATATCATTGATGTATGTAATTGCTTGTTAAACTTAAATTTTTAAGGATTGTGTTACTGTAGTTTTAGGCTTTTAGCCTCTTAATTTGGATTGCTTTTAAGTCGTGACAAAAGAATGAAACGCACGGGGTAAGGATCTTTTTTTCTTTTTTTTTTTTCCTTTTTCTGAACAAAAGGTAAATTTATATAATGCTATGTTACTAAAAGTGACTAAAGATGGTTAAATGTGAGTGGGTAAAGATATGATCAAATACAAAATAAAATTAAAATTGGAATAGTGAAAAAAACAACCGCGAAAACCAATGTATCTCTGTTTATATTATCCTTTTTCATTTAAAACGTGTCACTAGCTATTATTCTCACTATTCTCATTTCAAGAATCATCCTTTTTGATAAAGCTAGCAAATTGGGTATCTGTTAAGACCTGTTAAAGGAAAAAATGTACTATGCAATTTTTTTATTTTTTAAAATAATTGTTTTAAGTATTCTAGGGTTCAATATTTAATTTATTTGATACATAAAACGTATAACTGTCATACTCAAACCACCAAAGCCAAGTATTAAACGAGTCGTTTTCATGTTTGAAACTTATGTTATTCGCGCGCTCCGAACCTATTAAGACCTGTTAAGACATGATTTACCAGCTCTACTTTTTGGTTGCATAAATAATAATCTATATATTGAACTAGTTATAATGCCCGCGCACGCGCGGGTTTTTTTTAAAAAATTTTGAATGATATATTTTTATTTATTAAAAAACAAATAATTTAATTTTTATTTTGCTTGATTTATGATTTTTAATTGTAGTTTTTTATGATTAAAGATAATCATTTAAATCTTATCTATATTTTTTGTATTTATCTTCTACTTGTATAGTATATCAACAAAACGAATTTAAAAACTTATAAATTAAATAATAATTAACATATTACCTAATAAGGAAATATTCTTTTTTTTCAAAATGACAAAGTACCCACTAGGGGTTTTGTTTTATTATATAAGAGATGTGACGACTATTATAATGTGAATGTGCTAATATGAAGGTTTCCCGTATTACCTTATTGTGATGTGTTTGTTAGATAGAGGCTCGAGGCTCGAGGCTCATAGTTCAAATGTACGAGGGAATAACTTCTTTTTTTCTTTCTGTCATAATATCATACCAATAGTTTGTCTCCTAGATAAATTGTCTTCATCTTCATCCGACCATGAATACTGTTCTTTTATATGGTTTTACGAATTCGAAGATTCAAGTTCTTTTTAGTATTATAATACATATTATTCAAAAGGAAAATGTCATCTAATATAAAGAATTTAGTTAAATTAAATAAATTATTTAAAGGAAGTTATAATCTCTACTACTTATAAAACAAATTTGCTTATTCTTGAAAACTTAAAATCTCTCTTAAATGAAAAAATAGTCAATGTTGAGTTTTCAATAATGTTCAAATGAGAGAGAAATTGAAATGTAATTAATACTCTTATTAAAACACCCAATTACTTAAAAGTACAATGATTTATTCACATTGTATAACCAATTAAAAACATATTTACCAAATTAAATACAACCAATTAAAACACAAACCGGCTTGACCCGGGACGATTCAAACCCGGCGGGTTGACCGGTTTAATTTGACCCATTTCCGACCCAACCTAGCAAGTTGACCCGGTTTAAATCGACCCATTGTTCGACCGGAACGGTTCAACCGGTTGAACCATCCGGGTCGAACCGGGTTTCAAAACATTATCCATTACTTAAAAATACAATGATTTATTCACATTGTACAACCAATTAAAAATATATCTATCAAATTAAATAAAAACCAATTAAAACACAAACCGGGTTGACCCGGGACGCTTCAAACCCGGCGGGTTGACCCAGTTTATTTGACCCGTTTTCGACCCAACCTAGCAAGTTGAACCGGTTTAAATCGACCTATTTTTCGACTGGAACGGTTCAACCGGTTGAAGCACCCGGGTTGAACCGGGTTTCAAAACATTATGTTTAATTCCTAAATCTTCAAACTTTTATTATTTTTCGTTTATAACCTATAAACTTTTTTTTATCAATAAACTATCTATCGCTATAAAATCTCGTTGCTATGCACGGGTACTCGTCTAGTTTGAAATAATTAACTTACATCGATACTATATATAGAGCACGAATTAAAAATGTTAACAAAATCTACCACTAATTTAATAGTTTAAATATTGTTTAATCCTCAAACTCTTATATTTTTCATATTTAGCCCATAAACTCTATTTTCCGAAATGAATACAAATGGAACCCGCAAGGTCACACTAAAATTAAAAGTTTGCAAGTATAATTATATACCGCTATACAGCGTTGCTTTTCGCGAGTATTCATCTAGTATATGTAAAATGGGTTTGGATCACATAAAATGTTTTCAATTCTTAAGACGTATAAATAGTAATGAGGACGTTGAAACCCATAAGAAAAACCTAAAAATAAAGATATTGCCAAGAAAAAAAAATCATTAATCATTGCTGAAAAAAATTATAAACAAAATTTTGTGATGAAAAAAAATGTACAAAGTATATTGTTCACGAAACGGATATTCAACAATTCAATGTATCAATATAAATGTTCATCAATCGATTTTTCATCAACTTATTGTTCATAACTTGTGCACCCTCCCTCCTTTTCGATGTTTCAAAACTTCTACATACTTTCTCTTTCGCAAAAAAATTATCAGGTCTTTTTCTTTTAATCACTACACCGGTGGGAGTTAAGCATCAAATGAGAAAAATAATAAAAATTAAAAGTATGCGAAGTAACTACAACAACACATTTTAAATCAATTTACAAAAATGAATGTATCTTCTTTCAAATGTTCACTCTTAGTTACTAGAATTACTTCACACCTTTCATATTTTAATTATTTTTCCTCGCATGATCATTCCACCCTAGTGGTGCAAACACAACCATTTTATTTGAAGTTGTACGACGGTGCAAACACAACCTTTTTTGCAATTGATATTTTTAATTGAACAAAAACAATAAATAAATAAAAACTACAGCTATAGTATTAAGTTGTTGGCAACTTTAAAGTAAATGAAATGACTTGCTTTCTATTTCATTAGGAAAAGGTTGATACTGTCATGGACCTTGAACCCTTCCTTCCAATATTTGTAGTCGCTATCACCATCGAATTAAGATATATTGGCTGACTTTTCTTTCACACGTTGATTTCTTTTTTATCCACCAAGGCATATTTGTTCTTTTGCTTAAACCTTAAACCTTAAACCATGACTCATGAACCGGCATCTAAAACTCAAAATGACATGTCATCACAAGCTTAATTAATATCTTTATAGGTATATTAAAGGGTTTAATGAAATTCTTGGATTTTTCTTTTAAAATGAAAGATGAATTTAATACACATTAATTAAATTTATAATTCAACTTAACAAATCTAGTTAATGAACACAAACTTTCTTAATTAACCAAAAACTGCATTAAATACACATTAAATGAGCTTGTAAATTTCTATATTTGAACATGATTTTCACTTAAATGAATTAAAATATTCCTTTTATAAACAAATTAACCCATGCCGGCAGAGGTTAGCAAAACCCTTAAACTTATGCTTTCATATTTTATTCTTCTAAAGTAATGCGAAACTCATTGTTAAATGACAAAATTTAGTGCAAACTATCACTAGATGATTTTTACAGTATACTAGGCAACCAGACCCGTGCGTTGCACACGGGCTGTATCTAAGTGTTCATAACGTAATGTTCACTAATTTTCGTCATGTATTCATTGCGGGATCATGTCATTTCATTATTTGAATACACTTGCAAACATGAATAGTCATGAAAGCCCGTGCGATACACACGGGCTGTATAGAAGTTTTCAAAGTCTAATATCCGTCATTTATTTTCGTCATTTTATATTCAGGACGTATTTTTGTCATTATATATATAAGTTTTCATGGTAGCATACATTTTGTAAGCATGATACGTATTTAAAATAGTTTATTGACATGTAATCTTTTAAGATGTATTTTTTTACGTAATATTTTTTGTCTATTTATTTTGGTATTGACTCTATCGTTTTTTATTTGAACTAACTAATATTAATACATCGGGCTAAGTTATAACTATTTCTTATGATAGTCAACAATTCCCGTGCGATACACATGGGTTGTATAGAAGTTTTCATAGATTTAAAATACGTGCGATGCACATGGGCTGTATAGAAGTTTTTATAGCGTAATATTCGGTATTTATTTTTGTCATTTTATATTTAAGTTTTCATGGTGTCACACATTTGCTACGCTTTATACGTATTTAAAATACTTTATTGAGTTGCACATGGGCTGTATATAAGTTTTTATAGTGTAATCTTCGGCAATTATTTTCGTCATTATATATCTAAGTTGTGATGGTATCACATTTCTAGACATGACACACATTTAAAATAGTTTATTGACATTAAAAGAGTATATGTGAAGAGATTTTTTTCAAGAAGTTATATTGACAAGAGTCTCTTCACATGTAATTTTTTAATATGTATAAATTACATAAATTAGTTTAAATATGAAGCGATGACATTAATGTTGGAGACCTTTTATATTCATCCCCGTGCGATGCACACAGGTTTGGACTGCCTCAGGACCCATGCGATGCACACAGGTTGGATCTAATTGTTTTTTTTCGTAATGTTCGGGACTAATTTTTGGTTCATGTTTGAAACTCTCATTTTTTGTGAAAGACGGACTTCGTTGTTCAATAAATTACATTATTAAAAGAGAACTATAAAACCAATTTCCTTTTTAACAGAACTATAAAAACATAAAACATTAAAGTAATTAGTATATTCAAGAGTATAAATTATAATTCGTATAATAAATTATAATTCGTATAATAAAATATTGCATGTTTAATTTGTAACGTACTATTAATATGAATGCTAAGTATTCATCTATATTGACACCGGCGGCCGTGGCGTTGTTCTTGTTGTTGTTCTCTTTGTCGTTGTTGTTCATTGGCATTTTGCATGTTTTGTTCTTGATACAATTTTTGTGACTTCTCCATCTCTTTCTTTAATGTGAAGAGGTTTTTTGCAAAATGTTATATTTAAATGAGGCTTTTCATATGTAATATTTTAATATGAGTAAGTTACATAAATTATTATTTTTAATTAATGCATTATTACAACATTTTTCCATAAACTATAATATCGAATTTGGAGCATTCATTAGTAACTCACTCTAAGTATTTACAGTATGACGACATGAATCACATGATCTCAAACTCAAATGAATAATGCTTACCTCGTGATAGGTGTAGGATAACATTTGATGATTTGAAATACAATTTTCTTCTCCTTTATAAACTTCTTTGATTTAAAAGATTCTCATTGTTAAGATGATAGTGTGAAGATATTTTTATTATATTTTTATTATATACTACTATTTTCAATATGTAACATCGACATAATTTTCACAATTATATCAAATATCAAGTCACGCAATATTCCACGACGTTTAATTAAGAAAGTGACATTAACACACCGCAAGACAAAAAACTACATTAAGAGCAAAAATATTAAAATGCACCAACAAAGTGTAGTAATAATTATTGACTAAAAATTGAATGCTCGTCACATTATTTTCAATAAACTTACTTGCTAACGAATCAATAGTATTAGCCCGTTCATCGGTATTACATGAAGTAAAATATTGCATGTTTAATTTGTAATGTACTATTAATATGAATGCTAAGTATTCATCCCACCGGTGGCCGCGACGTTTGTCGTTGTTGTTTTCTTTGTCGTTGTTGTTTATTGGCCTTTTGCATGCTTTGTTCTTGATACAATTTTTGTAACTTCTCGATCTCTTTCTTTAATGCTTCTTGACGTGCTACAAAAAACAATTAGATATAGTTGATCGTTAGTAACTTAAATACAGTTAATCAAAGTAAAAATGTTAATGCATGTTCCACTTAATTGATAAGACAACGATGTGTAGGATCTCTTAAACCATTAGAGAAGATGATGTTACTACCAAACCTCCTAAGCACCATCTTTATGTCATACATTGTTACACACACAAAAAATACGTGAAATTTACATAAAATAATATAAATCAATATGATTAATAACTGAGACGATATGATGCTTACTTTACCACCATTATAAGTTGTAGCCCAATGTGCACGCGGTGTGGAGGAAGTTGTGGTTTGTTGTGTGTGATTTTTGACACATTATATAGTTGATAAAATATTTGTAACTCATGGACGGGAGGGTAAAAAGACTAACCACTAATTGATGTGTTTAATTTATGCATTTGGTTTGTATTCTTTGAGGTTTAGAGATGCTTGAAACATGTTATACCGTACAAACTTTTGTGCACGATTTCTCATGCAAAACATATTGTACCATACAAACTACATTTGTTGAAATCACACTTGAAGAGCATATTTGGAATAATCAACTCTTGAAACATTTATTAGGGGTACTTTGCATTTATAAGACAACCTAAGTTTATATTATACTAGATTAACGACCCGCCCGATGGGCGGGCTAGTTTCGTTATATTGATTACATATATAAAAAAAATGTAATTCGATGATATACTTTTTAATAAAAAACCTCATCGACGGAAGAGTTATTTATATGTAACATATAGTTATTCATTCAAACAATAAAGATCGTCATTATAGATTCTTATAATACATATAGCATAGATCGAGGTTAGACACAACATCACTCTCCCTTATCATACTTGATTCACTAATAAAAAAAAAATTTGACCGGTACCTCATGATTATAGTGTAAACAGAGTGCAATAAGATAAATCATAAAGACAATGTAACAAAAATAAGTGAGTAACTTCTTCTATAACCTGATAGCCAATTTTGAAAGGTATAACATCCACTAATACAATATCATATAAGTTATCAGCATAAGTAATATGTTACAATCAATTAGGGTACTTGCAGTAGTATTATGAAGCTTTGGCTCACCATCTTCCATTACGCCACTTTTCATTCCAGTTGCTTTCCTTTTTTATTGGTTGCATCAAGTATTAGAAACTTAATTAGTGGTTTAACTCCATCACTCACATGGCATACTTCATCATAATGAGTAGGAAAAAACATTTAGTTCATCAATTTGTTCACATGTATGTGTGAAATTCAGGATATCCATAGTTTCATGGTAACACGTAAAGAGGATGAACATGTCCAAAGTAAACACTCATGAAATAACTACATATTAAAGGAGTTCCTGAAGTTAACACCTTCAGCGTCGAGTGGCTTGATTGTATATAAGGTACAAAATTTGAAGATACACAATCTTAAGGTAATGAACAAAAACTCACGGCTATAAGCAATACTATTGACAAAAACCGCTATGATATGAAGGTACCAACCATCACACGTATATTCGGTGAGCAACATCATCACAACATTTTTATTATAGTTTCTCAATAAAGTAGCAGCTCATAATCAAATACTGAATTAATATACATAATGTCATTTGGAACATATATAATAGGCTGCCAATAATAACACATATATTATAGGCTACCAAGGCTATATACCTTCACCTATAATATGTCAATTAAAAGAGACATTAACCGTCTCTTAAATAAAGAGACTAACCTAATCATGTTGAGCTTGTGTAACCTGCATAATAGCTTTATCCTACAAACTAAATGCCTTCATAATAGCTTTATCCAACAAACTAAATGCCTTCTCATTTGATCAAATGGTTTAAGATTTTAAAGAAGCAATCCATACTCCCATATCACTATTAGTACCATTTTATCAATAAAAACATACAATACCATTTCAAGAAAAAACCAAACAGCCCTTATCTTTCTAAACATAAAAAAGTTTTTGTGATCTTCAACAATATAAAGTACCGAAATATATGAACACTTGCAACATTTCACCAACTCTATTGTTGTGATTTTGATATCAATATAAAGAACCAAAATTATGCAAAATGGCTATAATGGTTGTACATTAAACTGGGTGTAGTGGTGATTGCGACCATCACCACCAACTCAGCGCCACTTTACATTTCAGTACACCACCAACTACAATTAATTATTATTTTTAACATATCGTAACTGGTATTCAAAAACAACTTTTGATTACGTAGTATGAGTTTAATGATGAAACTGCCTTATTGTGTGTAAAGAGCTTGAATGCTATGTTGGTTTACAACATGCTATATTTCCAGTTTATCACAACATGAACAGGTCAAAAGAGGCGCTAAAATTTTCATGTATATAACCTCAAATTATTTGTAGCCCACATTGTAGATTAGTATTCTAATAACAAAAACTTTTAATAATAATAAAGACTTCAACACGCTATCTATTTCAATAATTTATTTATACGGTTTTTTTACATAAATGACAACAAACTCTCTAAAGAAGGACACCAAATATATATCAACAACTGCCATCTATAATCAACATTATCTTTCAAACAGCTATATAATTTTCACCTTGTATAGAAACAAAGAGCCAAAAAGAATTTACACCTTGGTTATGGTTTTTCCCTGCGGCTATAAGCTTGAATTCGTTAATGCTTCCTTGCTTTCTCGCATTTTTTTTGTCCCGGTAAGTCCTCCTCGATCAACTGTATCAATTTAAGTGTTGGTCATCACATGCCAAAGTGCCAAACATATGAACCAAGAACACATGTGTCATGTACAGCGTCACATAAGTCTTCATATGCCAAACATGTGAAGCAAGAACTTATATGCCGTGTAGAGTGTAACATATTTAGCTTAAACTTCTTACATCGTTATCACTGTTATTTTTTCATTTAAAAAGGTAAAGCATAGTGCAGAACGTGTTAAGTAAACTCAATTATTAAACGTCAACTAAGGTGCAGTTACAGTGTTAGCATGTGAAATTATATCTGCACAAAAACTTATATAACAATGAAATACAATCATATCTGTATACCCAACAATCAAACACCTCGCCATAAAGTTACCTTTTTGGCTTAGAGCTATATTTGACACTTCATAGCGTGAAAGTAGAGTTGCTATCCGTAGGAACTCAAAAAGTACCTACGACAAAGATTTATTTGGCCTAGTTTATAGTAACACCAAATATGTAAAATGTTTTTAATGACCATATCGTAGAAGCCTATGTCCTGAACCATTTAGTTCATAATGACACCATAAATCTAAGCATATTTATTCAAATAAAATATAAGTAACATATTCGTTACCTTAAAAATATCTAGGCATGTCCCTTTTCCAGCTCGTCTTATACTTGTTTGTAGTAGAAAAATATCTTTCCAAAAGAATTTTCTGTAGCATTTTCCTTTTCCACATTTCCTTCATGCACAAACACAAAAAACAAACATTAAACAAATAAAATTTATACGTACTACCACAAAACTTTCCCTTTTCCATACTTCTTTGAAAATGTTAAGTAAATATGATGTGGGTCAGATTGGGGAAATAAATTAAGTGTGCATGGAGGGACTATAAAGAACCTTAAGTGAAGCATTCCACATTTTGGGCAGTAGCATAAAGCACCAAAGTATAAAGACTGCTATTTGCTATAAGAAACTTACATCAAAGAAACCAATAAGCAATATTGTGAACAAACGTAATTTGCACCACAAAATTTTATAGACAATAACACTTGGAAAGCATCTTCAAAATCACCAAGCATGCATTAAGCCAGAACAAACCCAAGCTACCAAGTTTCAAAATTGTTTAAAAAAAATTGATTAACTCATTGTTGCATAAAACAATTCCATCATTGTTAGTCTGTCTCCAGTTGTAAGCATGAGAATAAAAATAAATTGTTATTAGAGGTATGAGCAGAAATGATGATGTTTTTTGCAAAGTTATTGTTTACATAATGGCAGGCTATGTGTACATTGAGTTATAGAGAGCACGATATGGAAATCAATTATGTATAAAAAGTTCTTTTGATGAATACTCAGCTTACTAAATGGAACATTAAAAAGATGAAAAATGATATAAGATCAATCCAAACCTCATCATCATTCGACTCGATGGGCTGCTCTTATATATTATTTCACAGATATGAACATCAATTTATAATAGTAACTAAAACAAAATAAAAACCTCTTAAACAGGATGTGGACACATTTTGAAGTGAATAGAAGTAAAAAAGATACCTATTTACAACTTGCTAAATGCTTCTAGATGCACCAACTCTCGATTTCTTAAAACTTTATTTGCCTACGTGATATAGAGGAATAAGACACGTGTGTTAGCATAGGAGTGTAAATACAGAACTATAGAAGTATTAATAGCCATACAAATCACTTACCCTAACAATGACTCATCTTTCGGTAGCATGCTCCTTAATGAACCCCGTCAAAATCTCGTGCCAGCCCAATTCATAGTATATCAGAAAAACACTTCACATCTTGGACCACTTTTATCGGTATGTTGCACACTCGTTTGCTATTAAGACTTCTGGGCATTAGGAAATAACTTGATATGACTATAGGAGTATAGTTCAATTTGTAGAAACAAAATCTTTAACAAATAACATATAATATACATAAATGCCGTTAAAAAAATAACATATAATATATATAGAGTTAACCTTTTTTACACGATTATATACAAAGTTCACAAACACAGCATGTATCATGTTTTACTGATGTCATGTTTATAAATACATTTTAAGCGAGTTCTTATTAACACTCAAAGGAAGGACAAGGGATGCTACCGTCCATGGCAGCAATAACAGCCTACAACTACCATGTCATTCACACAAGTCAACTCTCAGATAACACACAACAACACAAGTCACAGAAACATCTTTATATTGTAAGTTAAATGATACATATCTACTCATCCAAAGTTAACCCAATATTGTATCTGAGCTCTCAGATACCAGTTCTCCAAACACCCCCATAGCAATATTGAATTATATAAAAAGTAATTTGATTGTTTTCCACATTATTTTAAACATCTTACTTCAAGAAATAAGAAAATAAATATGAAAGATGATCAAATACCTAAAACAGATTGTGGATCCACCAATAGATTGAGCTGCAACATGATATGTAATAGATTTGCCATCCATCATCTTTATAGATCCTTTAGGATATTAAGTTTATAGGTTTTGATCCTCACACCTTTATGAGTGATCTTAACTCTCTGATGTCTCTAAATATATCATAACAAATTTACTGATCAAAATGGGTCAAAGCAAGTATAAAATATAATAAAAAGCCTGCAGTGGTTTAGAACATTATACAACACAAACTTTTTACATATTTACCTCATATGGATCAAGAAATCCGTTTGCGAACATCCCATGCAGCCTAAAATGATGCAATCCCCAACATTCTTTATAGACATTCGTTGCACAACCAACCTGAACATGCATAAATGCAATAAGCTTGGTGAAATATTTCATATTTCAGTGTCATAATCTAATTATATTGGAACAACAAATGTGGCAAATACGAATGATCACATTATCTCTAAAAGGCGATAATTGGAACAACGTGACCAAGAATTCAACCACCTAAAGTAATAATTAGTTCATCTATAGAGTTCATATGTAGGATCATTTACCTCATCATGCTCATATAAATTCAGAATTTCATATAGCAGGCCCAAGTGTGTGTGAACGCCATACACTTATGCATCTGGCTTTCACTTTGATGTCATTGAGCATAGGGTCAACGTCGCACAAAAGTGTAAAGTTCTGATTCATTTTTTATCCTGCATAAAAACCTTTAAAAATTAATACTTAAGAATTAAGATGATTAAAAGAAGAAATATTGGATAGAAGGTATACACCTTTGTGATGAGAAAGAAGTGAATGTTGTGTTCTGCAAATGAATGAGGGCTACAATTTATAAGATGGGTTAGGGTTAACACTGTATTCATATTTGGTTAATATTCGACTATAATTAATGAAATTATATTTCAGTTTTAAAAAATTTAAATTTAGCTGTAATTTCGGTAATCCTACTAAAAATAACGCATTTTTTGTTACAAAAATTACGGATAAGAACAAATTTGAATTTCTTTGAAAGTACACATTTAAAAAAAATCAAATATGCTTAGTTGATTGTAATTGAAATCTAGATTTGAAATGATTCATCTTTTAATTATTCACCAGAAAATAATCATCGTCAAACAAAACATGAAGATTTAACATTAATAAGAGATACCATGTTACAATAAACTGATAATAAATGACAAACATGAAGATGCAAATTAGCATCGTACATATTGCAAAAAACATGACCAAATAACATAAAACATAATAAGAAAAAAAACATAAAACATGAACATTATAATAAACAGGTTAACATAAAATAATGTAATTTACATGAAAAATTATAAAATAAGATTAATAACCTGTAATTAATAGAAACGTAGCATTATCATCACCCAGGTTGGGAGAAAATAGTTTTAGTCAATTAGATCGCCGGAATAATTTTCCGTCAATAATGGATACACCTAATCAACCGAAACATGATAACTTTTATTCCCTATGAACCACTTCCATATACACCAAACTGCTACCATAATTATAATCAGGCCCAAATTAGAAACGTATAATTGACAAAATAAATTATCAAAATCAAATTACTAACCTGTAATTGATAGAAATTGGTGGTGGTGTTTTTCTGGAATCTCTAGATGGAAGGGTTTAGGGTGTTTATTTGATCGTGATGTAAAACATATTTGATATAGCGAGAATTCTAAAACAAAATCATTATGCCTGATGTATGCTTGATTTTAGATTTAATTTGGTTGAATGGTTAAGGTTTACTCTTTTAACTTTTTTTTTTCCCAGATCCAATTTCAGAGGAAAGTTTGGGGGAGTGATTTTCGGTTAACGAAGAAACACAATAGTCTTGATGAATTTAGTCAAACTTGCCAGCGTGGCTTCCACATGGCTTTTCTCTCTCCTCCACCAAATATTCTAGTCATCAATCCAAAAATTAATTCAATAGTAATGAACAGAGGTTTAACATGTAGCTACACATTCAATTTGTAGTTATGACATCTATCTATGGTTGACTTTCGATCAGCTCTTGAATCCTCAAATACAGGTTCATGTTTGTTAAATTTTTCGTTCTAGACTTTGTATTTTAGTTCTATTCGTTTTATGGATTTGTGGCTCTAACTTTTGAAATCGGGATATTAAAGGAAATTGACTTGGCTTTTAAGTATCACCTTTTTTTTTTTTTTTTTTTTTTTTCCTCTTAGAGGTAAAATCATTAGAGCACAATTAAAGTATCTCCTTATTGTGTCTATATACGAATTTATGTTTCAAGTGATGTTTAATGTGTTGTTTCTTTGGCAACAGGTTCACTATAAGTTTCTCTTAGATCAACTATAAGTTTATCTAAGATCAACTATAAGTTTGAGGTTCACTATAAGTTTGTGTATTTTATTTCATTCTTATTTAGTGTTAGTTGACACATGTTTGAGGTTTTTTGTATTTGTGGATTATCTTCATGTAGTATTTAAAAACCACAATTTAATCTTGCTTGTGGCATTTGGGAAACTAAGTTTTGCGAAATTTGTGTAGATTTATCATGAGTATTGATGCAACCGAACTGTTTGATAGAATGCCTGATTACAAGAATATTGGAAAATGTTGGAAATGCTTAATTTACCGTTTAAATACTTTTATTTGTATGGATATGTTCGCTATTTTGACGTTCTGGCTTAGACCGGGTTACTACCAAGTTTTGATGATTAATATTGTATGCAGTTTAGTGCTACAAACAAGCTAGCTAGGCCTATGATGATGGAATTTGTGAAGCTACACTGCAAGTTATTGCATTAAACCATGATGCAATTCCAGTAAATAATATTCTTATTGAGGTAAGTTCTATGTATCCGACATCACATTTTGTGCCCAACTATATATTTCTAATCACATTGTTTCTTGCAGGATATTGATCCTCTTATGAAGGCTGCAATAATGGGATTGGCGATGGAGTGGAGTTATGAATTTAATTTGAAAGCCATGCCAAAAGAAGTAAGACAATTTTGAGCCACTTACTATTAAATGGTCTAATTGGTCAATAGAACATTAAAAAAAAAATCTTTTAAATAGTTTGAGCATGTTGATGAATGCCAAAATACATTGTTAAGGTATACAAAGGTCTGTATAGGATGCTATTTAGAGAATTTGGATTACAAGCAAATGGAAAAAAGAATTGGTCAACTTGTATCCGATCCATTTGACCCATATATTGTACGTTTTTTAATTCAATTCTTGGTTTTATGATTAGTTTCATCAAAAATGTTCATGTTTGCTCCATTATAAGTTGAAGGCTATTACAAAGTAAATTTCTTAACTTGACAGTAACTTTCCATGTTTCAGTTTCTATTATTGTAGAGCCTTAAATTTGCAACTATAGAGACTTACAATATTTGAGATACCATAGAAGTTACATTGCTGCTGCAATCTTTGTATGATTCCGTGGAGTACACTAAAAGTATGTTGTTATTTATGTGATATCAATTTGATTAACTATCAGTCTCTAAATGTATGAGTCTTAAATACCAATTTGTTAACAAGTAATTATGGCAACCCATTAATAATCAGAAGACAAGATGATAAGGACAAAATATGGACGTATAAACGGTTTTTGAAAGCAATTGAAGTAGATAAACAAGTGAGCAATTTTGATTAAACTTTTTAAGTATTCTCAAATGGGTTGGGTTGGGTTGTTGGGATTAGCTAATCTACATACACTTTTAACAATTAACATGTTAGTTATTTGACCCATTATGTTTCGCTTCATGTTTGATCATTTACACTTTGTTACTTCAAACATCTGATTTGTTTTTTTTAACCTTTTAAAAGCTACCCGTGATTTATCACGGGTTTATAAGCTAGTTTAAGAAACAAATAAGTATTTGTAATATTTTTGATTATCATCTTACGCTAATTATGTCAAAATAAGTTTGAATAAAGAATCTCTAATACCATAGGCAGGACAAATGATAAGAGAGTCTGTATAAGAGAGTTACCATTACAAGTATTATTATTAATAATGGACATGCTGAATTGGGAGTGAATTTCTCATCATCTTGTTTGCTTTCTGCTTTCTCGTCATAATTATGCTGTTATCACTAGTGTAGTCTACTATGAATTGTAGAACACAACTCAAGAGAATTTCTGCTTTGTTTTCGACCCATCAAAAGGGGATAGAATTGTTTTAGTAACTCAAAATTTAGGTAGCAAATAGTTGTTGAAAGGAGTACATACCAAAAACCTGGAACAACATACCTATACCTCAAACTCATCCACCTGGGACAAAAAGTTGACTGAAGGGAATAGTTTCTATTAGCTACATATGTATTTTAGCTTTTCAATTTCTGGCCGGCCACTTGCATGACAATCAGCATGTTTTGTATCACATGCAAGGAACCTTGAAGATGGTGCGTAGAATCCCTTGTTACACATTATTTGCTGTTTTTATTCTCTAATTGCTCCAGTTTTACATCCTTGTATAAAATGGAGAAAGTGTTTGATTTATAGAATCGATTACTAAGTGCAGTTCCCAAATTCTTGCGAAAATTATTTCAACTTTGGAGAAAATTCCACACATTCATCATTGTTAAGTAAATAAAAAAAGTAAGATATATGGGTGATGAACTGATGATATATAGAAAAGAGCTTAGTTTAATATGAAATTGGTGGAAAGTGCTTGACCAACAAAACGGTAACGACTAGTATGTTTGACTGTAAAAGTCAAAGTTAAGAGAAGTTATTGAATCAGAAAATGGTGGCTAATGGAATTTAGCATAGGGTAGGCCCTTCGTTGAAATTGAAAAAGCCTCTTAAAATCGTAATCTAACTGTTACTTATAATCATCAGAACATCACAGCAGAAAGTCAACCATCTAAAGTCAAATCACCAAATCTTGCTGCTGAAAAATCTGATGCTCTTCCAGCTGAACAAACCTAAGAATTTATTTTGGAGGAATGCTAATTAACGAGGATGATAGAAGCTCATGAGTAATCCAGAAAATAGAGAATATTTGTTCAGTCACCATGCCTCTCGAAAAGGTTCAAGAACTTTTATTTCACCATACCTTTTACAGCAAGCACAAAATGAAAGGGGAAATCACTAAAGGCAAGATATTACAAGGTTTCTTGTGGGTGTAGATTTTGCAATCATCACATTAAGCAAATTTCAAAGAATGTGAATTAGATGTCTGTTTATATGTTGATGGATCATTGGATTGTATTTCTGCCTATAAGTATCTTTGATTAGTTCAATTTTTTAAGGATAAACCAAGATATTTGAAGCGAATAGATCACTGTTGCTTGTAGATTCTACCATTTTTGGTTCAAATCTTTATCTTTATGATTGTTATTATTGTAGAAACATAATTAATGATGCTAGTTAGAGGTAAAAAACAAAAAATCATCAACACGGTTCCATTTCTCTTTTCTTTCGTATGATTTTCTTGAGCAATGAAGCTTACAAATACGAGCATTTCATCTTTCATAGTGAACCATTTTTACAATAATCAAGAAGATAAATTTGCTATGCATCTATTTCCTCTAGTGAGGGTAATTATCTAAAAAACAATTAAACCCACTAAGTAGAACAGGTATCACAGGAACAGTTGGACCAGCTATTGGTTGTGTAGAAGCACACGCAGTCGAACTGCAGATCGATCTACATTTCTCGAACTTCTGATACAATCACTCATGTCTTGATCAGAAGTCATTAATATCCACTCTTCATCTTCATCAAGGTACTTGATCTTATATGTCCCAACCGGCAACTTCAACTTCTTACTAATTTCATTCTCAACTGTAACAAATTTCGCTTCTGAGATACAGAGACGTAATTTGATGATATCATCTGCATACTCTGCTTTAATGGTCATGGTATTTTCATTTCTGCTGACGGGCGAGGGGTCATGAATTGCTCCATTGTCTTTTTCATTTGTGTGACTTGGCTTCCTTTTCTTTGGTAGTTCTGGTCCTTGCCACCCCAGCAGGCCAAAATCATTGCACTTGCGTTTCAATGTAGACAAAGAAACTACAGTATAACACAACATAAGAAATATTTTTATTAAAATGCTTCGTATAAGAAAGTCAAGTCAACAGGTGTTAGTTAGATGTTAAATGCATTAACAAAATTCAACTCACTGAAACTATGTCAACTAAGGTGGAATTTGAGAACAGAATACTATTATTACCTCCAAGTGTTTTTGCAGCTTCTTTCATGGTCTTCCCATATTGTTGTTCAATGTCTTCTTGAGATAGCTGGATTTCTGTTGTGTTGCGTTTCGCCTTGGAAGGTGCTTTGTAGTCCACGACAAGTTTTTCTTTTCCCTTTTCCAAAGATTCAGGCATTGGCGATAATCTTTTTCGTTGAAAAATCTTGAAACTCTTTATTTTACTCTTCGTAGAATTGTAAACATCTATAACATGTAACTCGTGACCAAGTTCTGCACCTGAAGCTAACTTGAAACGTGGCAAACACCTTTTTAATGTTAAGAGGAGGTCCTCCAACAAGAAAATGTAGTTTGAATTATGCATCCATATGAACTCAAACACATAACAAAAATCCCTGGTGTCAATATTCCTCAAGCATATTACAAGACCCATTATGGCATCATCATAATCATCATGAGATGGTGATGCCCGTGCCATTTTCTTATCAGTACTCAGCTTAGGCATGCTACCGAAGAAGTGTGGTTCATAATTTTGAAGTGTCTTTAGAACAAGTCCCTCCCCAATTTTTAGAGGAATCTTATCACAAAAATCATAATATTTTGTGAGACGCCAAGAAAACCTTTCAGAATTCTTATTAACACTATTATAACCAGTCAATTTGAGCGCCAACAGTGGTTTCGTTTGAGTGTGCCCCAAAGAAGAAGAAAATGGCACACAATTGTCATTCTCATTCTCATTCTCATAAGGGATCCAAACTTGAGCAAGAACTATATTATGTGTCACGCACACCTCCTCTAAGGACTCTTGAATATCGTTTGTAGCAAGTTTGAGGCCATGTATAGTCTGTTTCACAAGGGTGTAAATTTGTTTACACACATCTAATTTCTGACAGTAGATCAAAGAACTAAGGAAAGATCATTAATTTACATTGTGATAAAACACAAATTCATAGAAGATCATGAGCTGTTTCAGAAAGTTTACCTCGTATGGTATACGATCTTGTACAGTAAACACACCCATACCCTCTCCCTGCATGCAAAGATTGAATATCTCTAAGTAGTACTAAGAGATGAAATTACCCTACGGGTGGAGGTAAATGGATAGTGAAATTTAACTGAATGCCATAATTTGCATTCATAGATTGAATCACATATTCAATCCATTGCTTTATTAAGGAGCATTTATTTGAGTCTAAAGTAATCAGATAAAGCGATTGGTTTAAGATTATTTTAAGACAAATTAGTTGAAACTCTAAGTACAGAATCCTACCTCTAGTGCCATGGTCATCGTATTGACAAATTCAAGATCACGATTCCATATTGACGAACACTCAATAACACCAATGCAAGAAGATCTATTAGACGAACAAAAAATAGGCAACATAAAAGAAGTATACATTTCAGGCTTCTCCAAAGAATAACCCATCAGTGGACCCCGTTTGTGAACACTCGTGTTCAAAAGAAATGCCTCTGGAAAATGATTGAGGAAAGCAGAAGCTGGTGGACCACCATTAATATCATTCACATGGATATTACACTCATAATCCACAATAAGATGTCTATATTCTAGACCTCTGTCAAGATCGCTGACCGCAAATGGCTGACCTGTAGCTGAAAGTAGACGTGCGCCGCCTATTTCCATAGGTGTCCAGAACTGAACCACTAACCCCGAAATGCCTTTAACCTTAGTAAAGGCATATTTAATCTTGTCGTTAATCATCATTCGAGTGCCAATATCATCTGTGTGAGTTACATACAGTGGTTAATTATATATAGACCACTTAACAATTTAAAAAATTTGGACAGTGCAACTGAACATAGAAGGAGGCTAGCTAGTTAACTATGCTCGCATACCTGAAGTTGAATTAGATACAAATCCATCATTTTTACTACTAAAAACCCATAATTCACCCTTAAATTCAGGTTTCCTGTAAAGAAGATAGGTTGGTAAGGTTTCAAGGAAAGCAGAGAGTTTCTCATCATCCAGGTTAGCCATTAGCGGTCACTGATGTTGACTTTCTGTGTACTCCCTTTTCAACAAATGAATACTTTTAATCACATTTCAATCTTTTTATACTTTATGTGCCTTTATATGTTTGTCTACTTGCTTACTTCAACAGACCAAAGTCACCAAATTACATCGTGACTTTTATAGACCCTGGACCTTGAACTCACATGCTAAGCTATTACAGTATAACTAAACTTTGCCAAATATACAATATTAATCTTGAACAATGCTCCTCAAGTTTCTCTTATTATTTTATATTATGATTATATTATAAAGTAATACAATCATGAGAACTTGTGTTTGTCTCATATTAGCGGTAACTACAATTATAATATAAAATTAAACTAAGTTTTTAAAAACTAAATAAATCAAGTGGATCAATAATTNTTGTAGAACCTCTCAAAAGAGAGAAAAATAATAATAATACAATACAAGACATCCTTCCTCAATTAAACAAGTTAATTAAAAGAGGAAGGGACCCAAAAAGAAAAAAAAAAAGATACAAATCAAATATAAAAGCAAGGGGTACGGTGAACTCCATTTCCTCTTCATTTGAGTTCCACTTGGTGACACTCCAATAACAAAACCCCACATCTATCATAACACACAACAAACCTCTTCATTTGAGCCCACCACTCCCAATTTATTTTCTTTTCATTTTTCCAACTAAATTAAAACTCATTCATTAAAATTAAATTACAATACAACATATTAAAACATATGAAACATAAAAACGATACGGGAAAAAAATAACGAAACGAAAAAAATGATACGGAAAAAAAGACATACAACATTTAAAAACATACGAAACTTAAGAAATACAATTTATTGCGACAGATATTTCTTCATTGTTTCTGCTTGTTTCCTCAGGATGAAAGCCACTTTGTCTGGTGTGGTGGCGTTGAGATCAAGCATGAGAAACGACAACTCTTTCATCTCGAGGTACCCAATTTCTTTCTGTCTCCTCGCCTTGTACGCGGTTGTGGCAGCGTCCGTTTTGCGTCTCTAATCGAAAGATAAAGTCCCAAAAAAGACTCCCTTTGACTCCCCCTGGAGCACCCCCCGGCGATAGACGTCTCCACTGACTTGGCTTTTTTTGCGGGTCGAGATTCGCCGGTGGAACGAGGTCTCAAATCAGGGCCGAATAGATCCTCGAGATTCGTCAGATCAATCAGGTATTCCGTGTCCCACTTGGGGTATCGTTTCAAAACCTTCCATGCGTGACTATATGAAAAGGTTTTCCCAAAGCATTAGCTAAAATTGGTGTTTGCATTCTTGGTATGATCATCATCATTTTCCCCACTTCTAAAGGCTAAATGTTTGTAGATTGCGTTGTACTTTTGGCAATCACCGTTAAGCCTGCTCCATTTTCACGAAAACATATTCTTGGTACGAGGTTCAAGTGTTGTAGCCTGGTTGAAATCCTCCGTAATCTGGTTCCAAAATGCTTCGTCAAAACGGTCATTTCCGATCTTGGCATTTTGGGAAACTTTCACCCAAGTCTCCGCTAGCAACAGTTCTTCGTCGTGTGTCCACCGGGTATTTGTTCGTGTCACTTCCTCTTCCACTTCAACCTCGTCGTCCACGTCCAAATTCACCGTGGCTGGTTTTTTTGTTTTTGATGATTTCGCTATTTTTTTCCTTTACGTCATGCCTCATTTTCGGCTTGTGATGGGGTTGTTGTACTTTGAATTGATGGTTGTGATTCAAAAAATTGTGGTTGGCATTGAAAAAAATGTGGTTGAAAGAATTGTGGTGGCGCATTTCTTTGATATCCGAATTGTTGGAATCCTTGTGCTTGGTTTTGATGATACGTAAGTTGTAGTTGAGAAAACTGTTCGGGTGTCATTTGCGAACCAAAAGGTAGGATTTGTTGCGAGGAAGAATTTGAGTTTTGTGACGATAGTGTAGACGGATTTAAGGGGTTCGAAGAAGAGTATTGTTGTTGGTTAGAGTTGAGAAGGTTGGTTAAATACCCGTCATTTGGACTTTGAGACATTTTTTTATTGTAATTTGAGATATTGAAAGTAACTTTTTCTTTTCTTTTTTTTCCTTTTCTTTTTTTTTAAAGTAACTTTTGTTGGTAGAGAGTTGTGTGAAAATCATTGCAAAAGTGTTGTGTTATTTATAGTGTGTAAATTGGTAAGTAAGTAACTAAGTAATAAAAATAAAATAAAAATAAAATACTTTTTTTAAACATGCAACGGATACATTTTTATTAAATATTAAAAAATTTCTTTGTCGTATTCACTTCACTGCAACGAAGAGGATGGAACGGCGAGGATTGTAGGTGTCCTAGCGAGCTGCTGCGAGGATCGGCGAGAGATCCACGTCAGAACGGCGAGACCCGAAAATCACTACATCCCTTGCTCTAACTAAACTATGACAAATAAATACGAAAACTAACTTACATACTAAAACCACTTATGACCACACATACTGAAGAATTACTACTGATGCAATATTTGGAACCAACCCAGGAAAGAAAAAACACATTAGTTCTCTTATGAAATGGTCACTCTCACATCAGCTAGGAAGAGACAAACAACATACTGATGTAACCTTAAACTAAGACTTGTAGACCTGATAGAAACATATCCATTTGTGGAACACTTTGTATCTCACATTTGATTCATTCATCTCGATAATCCTAATTTTATCCCACCAAACACAATAATTTCATAAATCAACATCTGATTGCAAACATAAAGCATATAAACATTTAGTAAGTGTTGGTATTGACAGTTCCCAGTTGGGTATAGATAATCAATGGTGCCCGATATCACCTGAAATCGTATAATCACTTTCCAATAGAAACTATTCGACCATAATACATGAGTTACACAAATATCTCTATGGGTAGCCCCTGAAAGGTTACTCCCTAAGTGTACTCACTGAGAAGACATGAACCATCTGATGAGGCAACTCCATGATGATCTTCAACTTATTACTCAAAGAATACTAGGTGTTGGAATTTAAGGATATTAAACACGTAATATACACGAGTAAACACAGCTGATATATGGATCAAGTATAGCATACAATTAATTAACATAAACATAATAATCAGTTGACCGAGGGATAACGGCTCAAGGGACTTAGTTAAATGAAAAAAAAAAATGAAAATGGGACTCACAATGATGAAAATACCATGGTACGACCCCTGATGATGTTTTTGACAAGTTTAGGGATGAACCTTGTATTTTACTATCAATTTTAAGAAAAATTAAAACAAAGTCCAACCAACATATATTGGGCCTTAACTTGTACTCATAGCCTCCTCCATATCAGCCCATTAAAATAACACAACCAGGATTCACAATCCCAAAAACCAACCACATCAAAGCAAGGGTTTAACCACAACATTCACTCTCAACCAGAAAGATAACTAAAAAACTGAATTGGTCATAAGAAATGACAGAAGTAGCAAGCAACGTGGTACACGAAGTACTAGGACCAAGAGCACAAGATCTAGACCAACCAATAATTGATTACATAGTAAACGTATAAGCTGATGAAGATTGTGATTTTGGGTTTGAAGGTGAAGGTGCTTTTGATGCTATTGGAGAGCTTCTTGTTGATTCCGGATGCGTTACTGATTTCGACGAGTGTCATAATGTATGTTTTTGGTTTTTGTATTTGTCGCCATGGTTGAATTTAGGGGGTGTTTCTTTAAGCTTATTTGTGGGCTTATGAGCTTATTTGATTGAGCGAATTCCGAAACTAGACCAGTCGCGCAACTTCACTACCTTCCATGGACCAAAAAAGTTGTTATTCCTCAACTAGACCGAGCGACTTGCGACTTTTTTACTTTTAATAAGAAGGCGTCAAGTGGCACAAAAATGTTCGCGCCATGTACTTTTATTCTCTGCATGTGTAAGCTATAAAGGTATGTACTTTTCAAGCGACCTACTTTAAGCGATTTTTTTTTTTGTACTTTGAGCGAGTTACTTTTGTGTCAGATTCTAGTACAAAAGTTAAATAGAAAATATAATATTTTATTCTTTATGTTCCCAATAACAGTCAAGCGACTTAAACGATTTACGGCTATATATTTTAAGCGACTTTTTATGTTTCCCATGTTCACGATTACCTTTGTACTATTACTGTTTTATTAGTACTTTTTTAATCTTATTACTTTTTAATTTTTTATAATTTCCACGTAATATTTACAAAAACACATTTCAAAACGCACTATCTAATTCAAAAACCCCAAAAAAATCTTTTATATAATAAAAGAATTACATCATTTCGGAGTGTTTTTGTAAAACCCTTCTTATTGAAAAAAAATTAGACCAATTGGAGAGCTTGATTTTGCCACGTAGGCGAAATCAAGCAATATGATTGGTCAATAGAAAGTCAAAATTAAATTGATTTTGGTCAAACTTAATAAATTTGGTGGAGAAATTTGGTTAAGAAAAAAAATACATAAAAATATAGGTGTCAAATTTATGAAAACAAAAACTTAAAAAAAGATGATGTAATTAATAAAACTTTAGTGGTTGAATTTTAAATAAATTATATGGAGCTAAGTGTAAAATTACAAGTTTCCATGTTTTTTAATAACTTTATAAAAAACACAAATAACCCCTTACACTTTATGCCCCTTATACTTTATAATATTAACTTTGTTTAAAATTACATGAGTATTAGTATTAGTTTTTAGACTTTCATACATTAGAATATTTTTTTAAATAAGGACTCATGTTATTCTATTTAAAAGTTTAATTTATGCGTACACGGGTTTGAATATTAAATATGGCTAAATTATTAGTAGCGGGAATATAAATATCAAATGGTAAACACGAGTCACTGTGGTATGAAAATAAATATACGCGATTCTACTTATAGCAACGACTCATGAAATTGGTATTTAAAATTTATATATGAATATCCATAAAAACATTTTAAATACTTTACGGAGCATATTTTAACTTCATTAACGCTCATTATGTGCTACTAAATTCGCACATTTTGTAAAACATGATATCAATAGTTAAAGTTAAACAATAACATCAACATCAACCTTAGCATGTCTGTCAGTTATAAACGTTATACAAAGCTAATTTACTCATTTTGACAAGTGATATGCTCTATTAGGCTGCACCTTCTATTTTTTATTACTTTAGCGGAAAGTGTATTGTGCGCGTTATTAAGTCCAAAAGAAATGAAGGAAAAAAAAGTGTACGTTTTGTGCCAATATTTTGAGTATTAGCTGATTGATGTTTTTTTCAGGATGTTTTATATACCAGTTGGTCCTTATGTGTTGTTTATTCGAACTTGACACATTAACAGACTGGGAATACAAGTTTATCACCAAGTATGCTAAAGTAGGAACCATAAAAACCCCCGAAACTACACCTGATGCATCAACTACGGATTTACGTAAAGGTTACTTAGAACATATATTTGATATAATAATTTGTTTATATCGTATATGTGTTTATTGAATTTTAAAATCAAGTTGTCTCTTGAATTTTCGTATACTTAAACGGCTAACTCACATAATCTCAAGTTAACGTTATATAAATGCCTTTGTCTTAGGCACTGATATGTGTTGCATTAACCTTATTCCTAAGTTGCAACAAAAAAACAAATCTCACAAGTATTTGATGAGTTAATTGCTTTTGAATTTGTTGTAATATAGAATAATGATGATCTATAAAGAGATATAACTAATTTGTCTCATTCACTTGAAAATCTGCTGCGAAAAGAATGAACCGGTTTACTAAAGTAGGACTTGATTAAGTTATTGGAGTTTGGGACTGTTATTTTCTACTAATTATACTAAGTTTTTAAAGGGTTTTGAGACCGTCTTAATATTTAGATTTAGTGCTGATTAGGATTGTTTTAATGGCTGTCTTAATAGTTATTCAAGGTGTTTGGGACTGTTTTTAATAGCTGAATTGATGGGTGCTTGAAACTCCCTTGATAGCTGAATTCAAGGGTGTTTGAGACTATTTCAATTGCAAATTTTAGGGGTGCTTGGAACTGTAATAATAGCCGAATACAGGGGTGTTCCGACTATTTTTAATAGGCATTGTTATTGCAAAATAAATTTGACTTATACTAAATTAATAGATGTAAAGTTCAAAACATTTTAAGACAATATATTTGATATTAAATACAGAGGCGTGATCAAATGAGAAATATAATTAAGATGAGAAGAATGAGAAGAAACCACAACCATAAATATTATATGCACCCATAAAAATAGATGCATCTCCCTATTATTTCTCTTTCCTTATTTGAAATATGTGGCTACAATTTCTTCTCACTATTTTCATTTCAATAAACATCCATACTCATTAAATACATGATAAAAATTTTATGTCAAAACCCCGTGCGTGCACGGGTATTATAACTAGTACACACCTACCAAACTGCCATCACCACCACACAACCATCGCCACCACCTTCCACCACCACCAGCACGACCCTCTACCACCATTATTGACTATTTACTGTTTACAAGTTACATAATTGATGCATTCTGATGTCATTATTTCCTTTGAATCGTGATTGGATCTGTTTATTAATGAAAGAGGTTGTTAAATGGCATATTGCAAAAAAGTTTCAAAGTTGAACTGTATTGAATTGGATTGGAGACAACAACTGAGTCACCGATTGGATTGGATTGGAGAAGCTGTGTTTCTAACCTTGTAAGTTATCTCTTGACTTCAATCTTGGAATCAATTTATATATGTTGACTTGTTGTTAATAAATCAAATCCTTTTACAATTTGTATTTTAATCTCTTAGCAAAAAAAAATGTAGATGATTTGACCAGTTAGAGATTAACTCAACCCAAATCATTTGTTTTTAAAGTATAAAATTGCCATCTCTATTGAAAATATGTGAAAGCGTATTTTATAGCCTTGCTAACATAATAGTTGTTTGTTTCGTTTTCTGGAAAGATGCATCACGAATTGTTGATGGGTGCAACTGCTACACATGCCAGAACCATACTAAAGCGTACATCAATCATCTGCTTAATGTCCATGAAATGCTTACTCCGATTCTTCTTGTAATGTAAAAAAAAATTCTTACAATCATTGGTGGTTGTTTTCAGAAATAACTCAATAAGTAGCAAGATGGGTGGGGCACGTGGTTGGGTAACGGGTCAAAACTAGTAAAATTTTATACGGATCAAAAGATGAAATTATGTTACGTGCAACTGGAAAAAAAAAAAAAAAACATTTTATTTTACATTACACTAGCAAACATTTGAATGTAACTTACTATGCGATGTAATCAATCCAAAAAAAAGGTTGGTATACAAGTTTTAGTTATAAGTCAATGAGGAACGGTTGCTTTGTGTTTAATGTTTATGCTGGACTAGGATCAAGGCTGTCAAACTCGCGAGTTTACACGTAAGATCGTACGATCTTACGTGCACGCCAGTCAAAATCGTGTAGGATCGCATCTGAGGTAGGATCGTAAGTAAGATCGTAGGATCGACACGCGATCCGAGTACACCTTTTTTTTTTTTTTTTTTTTTTTTTTTTTTAATCTTTTAAGTCCATCCCATAGCTTAGGCAAAAAGAACAACGTGGTTTTACTAATGTCTAATGGTTAAACACTATTTTTCATTTTCTAAACTAGACGGAGTACCCGTGCATAGCAACGGGATTTTATGGCGATAATTTTATTGATAAAAAAAAGTTTTATAGGTTATAACGAAAAATAATAAACGTTTGAAGATTTGGGAATTAAACATAATGTTTTGAAACCCGGTTCGAACCGGTGGTTCAACCAGTTGAACCACTTCCGGTCGAAAAATGGGTTGATTTTAAACTGGGTCAATGCTATGTTGTGGTCGAAAACTGGTCAAATTAAACAGCAACGTGAACCCGGGACGTTCAAACCCGACGGTGACCCAGTTTAATTTGACCCATTTTGACCAACATAGGAAGTTGACCCGGTTTAAATCGACCAATTTTTCGACCGGACGGTTCAATTTGGTTGTACAATGTAAATAAATCATTATACTTTTAAGTAATGGATAAGTTTTGAAAACCCGGTTCGACCCGGGTGGTTCAACCGGTTGAACCGTTCCGTTGAAAAATGGGCGATTTAAACCGCGTCAACTTGCTAGGTTGTCGGAAATGGGTCAAATTAAACGGGTTTGAGCGTCCCGGGTAAACCGGTTTGTGTTTTAATTGGTTGTACAATGTGAATAAATCATTGTACTTTTAAGTAATGGGTGTTTTAATAAGAGTATTAATTACATTTCAATTAATTTGTATGAAATCAACAATTGAAACTAAATACCCGGTTTGTGTTTTAATTGGTTGTACAATGTGAATAAATCATTATACTTTTAAGTAATAGGGTGTTTTAATCAGAGTATTAATTACATTTCAATTGATTTGTAGTTTCCATCAATAGTAGCTCGTTTCCATCAATAGCCGGTTGAAACTCAACAATTGAAAACTCAACATTGACATTGAAAACTCAACATTGACCTTGAAAATTCAAGGTTGACCATTTTTCCTTTATAAGTAGTAGAGATAGATTGTAGTTTATACATAATTTTCTACTTTTCTAAATAGATTATAGTCTAAAAGTGTTCAATAGTTTAATTTACTTTACTTCACTGTGATTAAACTAATCAAAGGGTATTTTTTGGAATGCCACTTATGAAACGTTTGTTTTCTTGAAATCATGTTGATGGCTCGTATGTTTTGAGACATTTAGGACCTATGTTATGTAATATTTTTCCACGAAATCGTTAATGTAACGATTGAAACTTGATTTTTTTGTGTTTTACTATTATTTTGGTGTTTAAAATTTGAACTTTGTCATTTTCAAGAGGATATTATATGAATTTATCTTTGACGTTGAGTAGAAATGTAAAACAGTTTGACTCGTATATCATTTGTTTACAAAATATGACAAATTGGTAGGATCGTAGGATCGCGATCCGATCTTACGATCTCGATCTTGTAAAGACAAAAACGATCCTGCGCGGGATCGCGTTCTTGACAGCCTTGACTAGGATGATTAGAATGACTGGTTTTATAGAATTTCCGGCTTAAAACAGTGATAATGATACCACAAAAGATGAAGAAGGCTATCACAGATAACCCGAAGAAACTTGCAACGTTGATCGATCTAGTGAACCTGCCTTATCCACTAAAAGAGTTTCTTGGACAGTCTCAAGGTTCTCAGCTAGGCTGTTTCCGGCGTGTTTGGTCTTACATAAAAGAAAATAATCTTCAGGTATGTACTAAACTTCAATTTGTGACATTTCTATTTTGCATTATCATCCTAGTACTCTATGCACAAGTATAGATACCATTATGTAGAGAAAATACTTGCCATTTTAGGTAGCAAAATGGGAGGATCAGGCAAGCTGGGTTATATGTTAAAACGAGTTGGGTAACATGGGTGGGTCGGTCAGGTTGGGTTGGGTTGGGTTGGCTGCAAACATATTACGATAGCCTTGTCCTTAACATTTCATTAATAACCAATATTAATATCTTATTTATAAACGAAAATATGAATGTTAGGAGTGGTTGGACAGGTAACAGTCTTGAGGGATCAGCGGTGACGGAAATTGATCCACTGGATATGTCAGAAGAGGCTAAAGCAGAAAGGTGGTTTAAACGTGTGGCACAGATCAAGGATATTTCAGAATTAAGTCAAATCCCTGATGAAGATTACCCATCAATCATGACGATGCGTAAAGGAGTGAATTGGTTTGTTGTGAGCAAGAAGAAAACGCCACTGGAAAGGAGATTAACGTCTCCACAGTACAGAAAGAATCTCAGAATCATGAGCTCTAACCCGATGAAAAGGGAAGGTGACGATGACAACTAAATAGTAAAGATTTGATATTTTCCTGGAGAATTGCCTGTTGTAATTTGTGGGATAAGGTTTTGATTTTGCAATTAGATAGGTGTTATAGTTATGGCAAATGGTTATATATGTCAGTAAATACCCGTAACTTTATCCAATGTTCCTCATTGACTGGTTCTAAAAGTGCGAATGTAAATCTGCAAGGGTACTTGGAAGGTGCAAACTTCCTTGCTACAGGGAAGCTTGAAAGCCTTAGTGAGCAGCAACTTGTTGATTGTGATAATGAGGTAACATTTGTTTTGCTTTCAGGCTTTTTATTCATATAATGTCCTTTGGGTCAAACTTATCATTCTTTTATACTGAATCTTGTGTTATCTTCAGTGTGATCCAGAATCACAAGGATCGTGTGATGCAGGGTGCAATGGGGGTCTTTTTATACTGAATCTTGTGTTATCTTCAGTGTGATCCAGAATCACAAGTTCCTGAAAAATTTAGTTTAGAAGCAAATATCATTTCAAAATACAGGTCTAGCGTACCTGAGTAGTGGGTCTTTTTTGTACTGCGTAAATGAATTTTCCATCTTCTCAAGTACTTTACATAAATCATCGCTTTAGGTTACATATCAAACCTTTTTAAAGCTGTCTTAAGGATGCAACACCTGAGACTTCTCTTGTGCTGCAAGGAACAGAAAGAAACTTTTACAGGTTGGTGTATTTATGGTAGCACAACACTGTGCTCTTCAGTCTTGTCTTCCAAGAGAGGGGAATTGGAGCTCTCGGCCATCTTCGCTTCGACAATTTTGTTTTCTTTTGCCTTTCCCCACATGACACCATAGAAGCCAATAACAATGACTACTGATCCAACCAAACTGCCAAAAAAATTTAAAAAAAAAAAAAAAAAAAAAAAAAAAAAAAAAAAAAAAAAAAAAAAAAAAAAAAAAAAAAAAAAAAATTGTCAATAATATGTTCTAGATATAACAGAGCAAAGAAGATTATAGGGGTGTTTGGCTAAGCTTATTTAGACGCCTTATTCCATTTTCCATTTAGCGAGGACACACTTTGATATTTAGGGACGATATTGTGGTCCATAAATGTTCAAATTGTTGTAGTGGCAGACGCAGAACTACATAACAATTTGAGAAAGTACTTCAGAAAGGAGTTTGCTATTTCTTGTTTCAACAGCTTTCGTGATATGATTTATGGAGTTGTTTTATGATCCTTTAAATCAAGCTAGTGTTCATTTGTTAACTAATCATGGTTTGTTTTTGAAATATATCAGATTATAGTTTTTGTTAAAAAGTTTTGTGTATTTTTTTAAAACCTCCATTTATTTTGTAAAAATATGCTTTTTGTAACATTACGTTTTCTTAATTCTCTACGTTTTACAGTTAAGCTATATATATTTATTTTTGTTGTTAAAAAATTGTTGAGCTAATAAATGTTGGAACATATATAAAGTTCTATCCCATATTGCTAGAAAAATGAAACCATCATATGTTTATAATGACTTTCCACCAATGATTTTCAAATGGATCGAGTTCTTAGTAATGGGTTTTAGGTAGAGGTGGCAAAACGGGCGGGCACGGGCTAAACGGGCGTGGGCCAAAAGGGCGCATGTTATACGAATCGCTTTAAAAAAGACCTAAAACAACAACAAAAATTCCTCAAACGTAACATCTCATTTATATTTAAGTAGCTAAATATATTAAAAACAATTTAATGTTCTCCAATTAAGAGAAAAACATGTGTCCATTATACCCATTTAACTTCTAAATGGGCAATATATGACCATTTCAAAAAAAAGGGGGGACCAAATGCACCCAAATCTTTTAAAAATTTGCCCATTTAACCCATTTTTTTGAGTTTGGACACAAATTGCCACCTCTAGTTTTAGGCATGTTTTGGCTTAATTGTGCTTATAATATATTTAAATTTAAATAAATATACATTAAATTGTCAAAAGGTGGATCAATCTCTAGGTGTTCATTGTGACCCTTAATAAAAGGATGTAACGTTCCATGTCAACATAACTAGGGATGAGCATGGGTCTAACTAGGGATGAGCATGGGTCTAGAACCGGTGGAACCGAAACCGGAGGATCTGAGAACCGAATTTTTGTGAAAAGTTGGAACCGAACCGAATATAATTTTTAGTTCCGGTTCCGGTTCTTTTAGGTCTACCCGGTAGGACCACTTTTCTGAATAAATAAAAAATAACCTCATATATCAATGAATTAAGCTAATAAAAAACATTAAAAAATAACTTTTTAAAAATGAACTTGACGATTAACAATTATTTGTCTATATTTGTCTAGTTGAACATGTGGCTACGTGATGATCACAGATAATAAACAGAGTATTAATAAAACTATAAAAGTGCTAGCAAATTTTAGCATGATGAACATGTAAAAGCTAATCGAATGCAAATAAAAATAAAATATAAAACTTACTTTCATTGTTTTGATAATGATGATAGTTATATATGTGAGTTTTGAATTTTTGAATGATCTTCGGTGTTTTTAGGTTTAGATTAATTATTGATTTGTGGATGTTTCAATGAATTAAAGATTATGATTTAGAGTGTTTGTGTTGAATTTTCTGAAAGTAGGCTACTAGGGGTTTTTTTAATGCTACGTTGGATTTGATATTTTTGATAAGAAGTAAAAATAAAATACAAAATTTTATAATTATTGGTTCTTTGGTTCCGGAACCGAGAACCGGTGGAACCGAACCAAACCGATCCAAGAACCGAAAAATCTCAAAATCGAGAACCGGAACTGGAACCTATGGTTCTGGTTCCAGTTCAGCTTCATGGTTCCGGTCCAGTTCTTGGTTCCGGTCCGATTCTTTGGTTCTTTTGCTCATCCCTAAACATAATTGTATTTTTGAAGAGTTGCAATGGTTCAACGTGTCTCTTCGTACATGGTTCAATGTGTCTCTTCGTACACTATATAAAGGACCTGTTGCAATCTGGAAGAAGGCATAAAAAACACAGAAAAATCTCATTAATCTCCATCATGAAATAATTCCAGATTCGTTAGATTCAAGTTTTATACTTGGTCGAAAGTTGCAGAGAGTATATCTAATTAGACAACCTCGAAAGTTGCAGAGAGTATATCTAATACAGACATTCTCCTGAACAGATTTAGAAAAAGATTTGAATCAATAATACAACAGTTGTGTTTGGTAATTATATTTAGCACAGAAGAATAAAAAAAAAATGGTCAAAATTTGTTTAAAGTCGTTCAAACCCGGTCCGTGTTGATCCCTAGAAGAACAACCCATTTTGAGCATCCAACTTTACTTCCTCATTTTGCACCACTTATAGGTAGGATTATTACACCATTCGTATTATTTCAGTAATTAGTTGTAAAGCTATCAACACTGATACCTTATTCAACAAGTGCAGTACTTGTTGGGAGGTTGATGCAAGTGACATTACTAGTACATATGCAGATACAAACTTCACTAAGGCATTAAATTTACAAGCTTATTAAGGGAAAGAAAAAGAAATGGTAGCTCTATTGAAACGTTCATAATATACGGCAAATTAATATGCTGTGAGTTCTAGTTGGCCTCTAGAAAAAAAATGTGTGATGCAACGAACACAGCTCCAAAGCAATTTCGTCACGTTAAATTATAAGTTAGCAAAACTGTTTTTTATCATCTCCTAAGGGAAGATCCTTTTCTGGTGGCTTTCATATTTTGGGAGTCCCGGAAACAAACAAAGTGGACGATGGTGTTTCCATTGGGATACACTGCGAAAACACATGTTCCTATCTTTTTGTTGCAAAGTGAACATACGCTCTCGGATGTGATCTTCAGTTCTGCTTTTCTTTGGCTATATAATTCGTCTCTAACCTGTGCATCATGATACAATACTAATTGAAATGCATAAAAGCATAGCATATAATCTAATTGTTGAAGACCAGTTCAGACCTTCCGTATTCATTATAAGTTTTAGTAAAATCTTAAGTCTAAGTATGTTGAAATTCTGCAAATTACTAGTCTATTGAACTCGGACCATTCACAGCTTAAAGAGAATATTTTACTCGGCAAATATGACCCTTACCAAGCAGCCGGAAAATATTTCTGGTAGGAAATATAAATTACTTCATTGTATATATTGAGATCACTCATTGTACCCTTAATCTCACAATAATTTGTATTTTTTTAAACAATAGCTGTAATAGATGCCTCCAAAAGTTACTAATCAAAATAACCTTCAAATTTATGAATATATATCAAAAATTCAAAAGAATAACCATAAGATACGGAGTTAATGAGTTTCATAAGATAAAAGCTTATTATATACTTGTAAGAAGTGATTGGTTGCTTATGGTTCTCTGGTTTGGTGTTATTTTTTCTTTTCCTTGGTAAGAAGTAAGACGAACCTATTATGACATTTTAGTTTCTTCCCATACCATATAAATGGAACCCACAAAATGAAACAAATGGCCAAAATGATCACAACCTAGCTTTCATACTATAAATGTTAAGAGTTCTGAAAACGAACCTAGCAGTTTCTTGAGTATGAGAAGGTAAACATACCTGTAGATTCTCAAATTGTCGTAGGCTCTTGATCACTGAAATGTTCCGATATGATTCACTGGTTTTTTTCATGAGAGGTCCAAGAAATGGATACAACTTCGGAATAATCAGACAGGAAAAAATACACTCAAGGACCGAAAAAGGAACGGCAGTGGGCGAAATACATTTAACAAGTCATTATAATCTACCAGGAATTACCCAAAACAACCTAACTAACAATAAAATTGAATCTAAAGTAGTGTAGATTCCAAACTTATTCCTATTAGTTACCGATACATGGTAATATCTAAATAAGATTATTGGTCAAATGTCCAGAGATACAATTTAACAAAGTAAAGATATCAATAGTATTATGGAATATTGTGGACACACTGACATGGCACTATTCTCAGTTTGCCTGTGATGAGAAAAAGGTTTGGGTGGAAATATAACTTTAGCCTGGAATCTCATAAAATCAATTAAGATAGAGCAGTTTTTCATTACTCTAATATTTGTTTCCAAAACGTCCACATGATATTTAGTACTATTCTCTTCTGTTCCACAATTTTAACATATATTTTTTTGAATATGTACATAAATGACGAAGAGAAAGGAAATGTGTCAAGGTAGTAGGATGGCCAGGTCGAGCGGGTTTGGTAGTGTCAAATTTGGTCATTCTTTACTGCGGGTCACAACAAGCCTGGCCACGTTGGGTTGACCCATCAACACTTTTTTGTCCTTAAAAAAAAGTTATAACTATTTTGACAAATCATTTTTAAAAATCATACACAGCTTGTCACAGCGATTATCCAAATCTTTGAATAGAAACCATTTAGGAGGTTTTAGGCATTTATAGAAACATTAACTTTCAACCCATTTCCTCGTTTAGCTAAACTTTTTGATTCTGCAATCTACACATATGACCTAGTTGAGATGAAAACACAACCTATTGACCAAATCGCAAGTAAACAGGTAGAAACTAGGATCACTAGATAGATGTTACCTGTAGCTTGGTCTCTTTAGGCAAGAGTCTCAAGGCCTTTGCTCCGTGAACCTGGTCCCATCTCTGAATCAGTATATCAAGGACCTCATCAAGCATGATGGTGGAGCCCAAAGAAGAAAGCTATGCATTTTGTGCCTACAGTGAAAGTTCAAAATTTTATGCTTCATAAGTTCAATTAGCTGCTCATGAGAAAACTACAACTATCCCATATACAAATTTAAATAATCTGAGACAAACCTGTGCACCGAGAGGTACCAAAAACAATCCATAAACAGACTGGTCTAGGGAAACAATTCCGCCAGTAATATGTTGATGTTTTTTTAGCGCTGCAAAAGCAAAAATGTTGCTTTTATTTGCTTAAAGTTAAGTACACTTACGGTTAGCAACTAATTGTTGTTACACTATACTAACCGGAATAAAAATAAAAGTATAAGAGTTAGAATAACAGTATACATACCCTAATACGAAACATTGTTAAAGATTAGAGCTCGAGTATAGAACAATATGAGAAGATCCGTGTATTGTTGGTGCGTGTGGTTGGATATATCAATTTAATTATGTTTGTGTGTGTTTGTAACAAATATATCAATATAATTGTATCGAAATATGTGTTAAAAGGTGAAATAAAAAAATTATACTTTTTTAAGAAAGAAATTAAAAGGTAACATTGGAAAGGCAAAACAAAAGTTGCTTAAAGTACATAGCTGTTAGTCGCTTAAGTAAAATTATACTCTTTTCAAAAAGAAATTAAAAGATAACATTGGAAAGGCAAAACAACCGTTAGTCGTTTAAGTCACTTGTTTGTTATTGGGGAAATAAACAATAAAATATTAATTTTTTAATGTTTGACTTTTGTACTACATACTGACATAAAAGTAAGTCGCTTATACTAGGTCGCTTGAAAAGTACATACTTTTAGTAGCTTACACTTACAGAAAAGGTACAAGACACGTGGCGACTTCTTATTAAAAGTAAAAAAGTCGCTAGTCGTTCGGTCTAATTTAGGAGAACCAACTTTTTTGGTCCATCGAAGGTAGCGAAGTTGCGCGACTGGTCTAGTCTTGGAATTTTTTCTATTTGATTTTGGCTTATATTTCATAAGCTAAAATTTCTGGCTTATTTTAGAGACTTGTAGGGATATATAACCTTATTATGACATAATAAACTTATATGAGCTAATAAGTCTCAAAATAAGCCAGAAAATTCGAGCTTAAGAAATTTAAGCCAAAATCAAATAAGCTCATAAGCTCACAAATAAGCTTAAACAAAGGCTATTTGATATGCAAGCAGCATATCATATATACTTTTAGATTTTATTAGTTTCTCTACTATGACTGAAACACCCTCGGGATTGTTCAGAAACATAAGGCACTGATAAAAGTTCCAGTTATTTTGAGATTCCAGACCCTGATAGATTTCAACAAGAACACGGAATATCTGCAAACATATGATGTATATATTATTTGCTTTTTACACAATAGCGAAAGATCACAGATTTCTTATAGCGATAGAAAAAAGTAAAAGTTACATTTTAATTAGTTACGGCAAATACGTGTAGTTGGTATAGTAACACAGACAAGTCCATATTTCTTTTTGGCAGCTGCAGTCCCTCGCTTTGGATCCTCATCCTCTGCTGCCAATGCAATTTTTGAACTCATTACTAGTACTTGTACTTTATGTTCACCAAAACTGAATTTGTAGTATTATTAATTACAGTAGTTTATAAGAAAATTGATCACTCATTACTAGTACTTGTACTTTATGTTTCATTGTTCAAAGATGTACGTGTTTTCTTATCCAAAATCTAAGGTTATGTCAAATGGGTTTCTGCCACATGTTACATGTTATGCATTAACCAAAAATACTAATTGATTCACCAAAACTGTATGCTGGTGTAGGTAAAATCTGTTTATGTTCAAAAAAAATATGTTTTAAATACAGTAACAAAAGAGTTACTTTTAGACGCGGCTTTTTTTTTTTACTGTGAAACAAATGACATCATATTATCCATGACATGAAAGAATACCAAATTTTGCTTCCATATGCATACATGCTAAAACCATTTTGACAATATTACTTCTATTTGATTCAAATTGAGTTAACTGATTCAAAAGTTCAAAAAAAATATTTTCAATAACTATAAAAATAGAAACAATAAACATTTTATTAGCCGTAAACATTTTATATAAGCTTATTATGACATAATAAACTTATATAAGCTAATAAGTCTCAAAATAAGCCAGAAAATTCGAGCTTAAGAAATTTAAGCCAAAATCAAATAAGCTTAAACAAAGGCTATTTGATATGCAAGCAGCGTATCATATATACTTTTAGATTAGAGAGAGAGCATGAGTGTTTGTTCCAATTTCGTGAGGTGTTCGCCTTTGATATATTCTAGCATAGGAAGTTTTTAGATTCATATCTTCCAGTTTCTCGGGATATTTGAAGGCAAGTAGAGTTCAAGTGGGGGGATATTTGATAACATCAAATAGTACCGATATTTTAGTGTTAATTTCCCCCTATTATACTCATCTTTTGTATTATTTTACTAGGATATATACTCTTATTTGCTTAAAGTCTTAGCCTACAACCGAGTCGTTACCACTTGCCGTTCATCCAAAGATAAAGCTCCAAGACGCAAAAACTGGATCATACAACAAGTGTGTGTGTGCCATGTCTTATCCTACATTTTAGTTGTGAATTAGGTGAGGGATTTAAGCAGTCATTGGTGTCTTTCCCGGCGTTTCGGTCATGTACCAATGCCTTTGTCGCCTTTGCCGTAGTATGTTAGTAACGACACTACACCAATAGCCTTATATATGTTCACCCAATATTGCCTTTGAAATGTGTTTCGACCTTAGCTTTAGTGGTGGAGATTTGTGTAACCATCAAGCCTATGATAGAATACATTCTATGATTGTGCGTTGAGTGCTCATCCCGAAATTAATACTTAGACCAGAGAGAGCATGAGTGTTTGTTCCCATTTCACGAGGTGTTCGCCTTTGATATATTCTAGCATAGGAAATTTTTAGATTCATATCTTCCAGTTTCTCGGGATATTTGAGGGCAAGTAGAGTTCAATTGGAGGGATATTTGATAATATCAAATAGTACCGATATTTTAGTGTTAATTTCCCCCTATTATACTCATCTTTTGTATTATTTTACTAGGATATATACTCTTATTTGCTTATATTCTGTTTTTAGGGCAAAGATGAGCATAGGAACAAAAAGACGCGGAATTAGAAGGTTATTTATGAAATTATTTGAAGTATGTGAAATCTGCACTAACTACGGCGTAGAGGTGTGCTCCACCTACGCCGTAGCACTCACTGAAGACCAGTCAAGGATTACCAAAGACCTACAGCGTAGTCGACATCTCGACTACGGCGTAGTTACTTCTACGGACGTAGCAAACATTCAAGCTACGCCGTAGGTCCTCATATTAAACAGTGAAGAATGTCCGTGACCCTTGATGAAGTTACGACATAGTTCCTTATATAACTACGCCGTAGAAGTGCCAGCAAGAGTTCTACGTTCGTAGCCAATGATCAAGCTACGGCGTAGTTGCCAATTACAAAGGCTACGACGTAGTCAAACCTAGAGCTACGCCCAGCAAAGTCAGGCACTATAAATACCATCCCTAATTCCGAGTTTTAGATATCACTTTTCATTACTTTCAACACACAGAAATCCAGAGGAAGTTAGGGAGCAAGGAGAACGAAGTTCCACGAGCATACAAGTCATTTCCAAGGGAGAATTCACGCTTCAATCAAAAGCTTATTCATTCATAATTCTTGTATCGAATTTATGTTTTCATTTACAATGTTGAACACATATTTTTCTGCATTTATTAGTATGAGTGGCTAAACACCTTTGGTGTTAGCCTCATTATGAAATTGTTATTGTCATGATTTAGTTTTCTCGCATTATTATCGTTTATTGAATATTTTTTTAGCATGTCTTAGGATACTCTAGTTTCGGTAGTAATGATGTTTGGTAGTTCCATTGAGGCTAGGAGAATTAACTATAGGACCTGATGACGTATAGTCCGCACTCGGGTCACGAACCCGACCAATGGACATTACTAATGCCCAAGACCATCACGCGTGGGCTATCATAATAATGATTTGGGCTATCATAATAATGATTTGGGCTCACGAAATCCCAAAGTCAAATATATTATTTATGGTCTTGATAATGATCTTCTATTTATGGGATAAAGATCAATATACCGTATAAGGCGAGATACGCCGAAGAGTAAGGAACACGAAACCAACAAGGATTTAGTGCCTATATAAAGAATATCACGGCTCTCATTAAGGTATCATCTAAAAACCCTAACTCTTCGCTATAACCCTAAAACCGATTACTTACTCTCACGCCGGAGGATAATCGTGGGAGACAATCCCACGATAAGCCTAACGGTGTTGTTTGCTTTCTTAGTGCGTAGGTCTCAAGCAGTAATATTCAATTGGTACGAGAACAGGAGTCCAAATAAGGAACGCCCAACTTTTTTATCAACAAGTGGCGCCATCCGTGGGACCCTACACTAAAAACTCCACTAAGAACTAGAATGACGAAGCATGGAAACGTAAACCAGCAGACTCCGCAGATGAAGAAAACACATGGTGACCCACAGGGGAAGAAGCACTCAAGTGATTCAACCTCTAAGCAGGCCTCTGGGACAACCAGTGCGCCCAGGCACCAAGGATCAGGCCCAGATCAGATCTTTCTAATAGTAGAATTACCTACAGGGACTACCCAGGCCCCTACGACAACGGCTAGCGCGGAAGATCTACAGCGCACTCTTTTCACCACTCCCCATCAAACAGTGCCAGACCCCACTGAGCCACCATGTGCGCCTAATCGAGATAGGGGTCCCGATGTGGAAACAGATATCCTCGCGCTAGAAGGAGTCGCGCCTGAACTAGCGCCAAGTGATTTCGTGTCTCAAAACTACGAAGCCTTGGCGGCCCTTATGCAAGAGGAAGCGAAAAGAAGGTCAAGTCAGAGCCTGCAAGCCCGGCTCAACTTTGACCCTGAGTATGAAACATCCCCACCGCGCCATCGAAAGGAGAGGCGCGAGAAGGATAGCCACCGACTCCCAGTGTTCACTAGGGTCGGAAAGAAAGTTGGGGATGATGAAGCAGCTGACCTGCAATACCTGGAAGAGTACGAAGGCGATGGAAGGCGTACCAATGTCCACGCTAGACTTGGTAGTCGCAAGGTTCAGGATAGACTTGGGCGACAGCACTCACCAAGCGAAAGCCCTCCAAGGTTCAACAGTCGAAGAGTTCATGATAGACTTGGGCGACAGCGCTCCGCAAGCGAGAGCCCTTCAAGCTCGGATTTCGAGGACAGTCGGCGCAAGCGCCGCAAAAGGGTAATCTCATCCTCAAGTGACTCCTCGGACAACGAGGACAAAGAAACAGGACACTGGAAGTCCAAGAGAAGATATCGCGATAAAGAGGAGGACGAAGACATGTCCCGTCCCTGGCGCCGCCAAAAGATTGACGCATTCACTCGGCGCATCAGCGATTTCTCAGAAGATAAGAGGAGGCGCATGCCCGCCAATATTAAAACTTATGATGGGACGGGTGATCCTAATGACCACCTAAAAATTTTCGAATCGGCCGCCACTATCGAAAATTGGCCACAACCCGTGTGGTGCCACATGTTTAATTCTACATTGGTGGGGAATGCGCAAACCTGGTTTAGTAAGCTGCCACGAAGAAGCATAGACGGGTTTGAAGAGTTGCAAAAGGCATTTCGCTTGAACTTTACTCAAAGGAAGAAGTGCGCCAAGAACCCTGTCGAACTGGCTAGGGTAAAACAACGCCAAGGGGAATCCACAAGCGCTTATGTGGAGCGCTATAAGGACGAATGCATACACATTAAGGCATGCCCCGAAATACTAAAGATCTCAGGGTTTATGAATGGAATCAATAACCCAGAACTTATCAGAAGGTTAAATGATAAAGTTCCCCAAACCTTTGATGAATTGATGAAGCGTACGAGGCCCTTTATCCAAGGGGAAGCAGCCGCTGCGGATAGCAAGAAAGGTTACTCAAATTATAGGTCACAAGAACAGCCCAGGAGATAAATCAATGACCAGAGTAGCAACCGCGGCAAAAGCTACCGCAGTCAGGGGAGCGGACGAGATAATGACAAATACACTCCACTAACGAAGACTCCAAGGGAGATATTTGTGACAGAAGGTGCGAAGTTCCCGAAACCTCCACCAATGCGCACCCCAGAGGATCGGCGCGTAGGAAACGGGTACTGCGAATATCATGGACAAAAGGGCCACACCACCAACGAGTGTGTCCAATTGCGCCAACTAATTGATAAATTAGTGAAAGAAGGCAAATTGGATCACCTCGTCAAGAGTATCAAGGAGGGAAAAGACAAACAGAAGAATGGGAGCAAGAAAGAGACACCTAAGGACAAAGCTGACACCATCTACATGATACAATCATGGCAGCGAAAGACTAGGCAAAAGGTCAGCCAAAAGTTTTCTTATGGGAACGAAATCTCTTTCCCCACTCTGGCTGCGGACAACGCAGTAGTGGAACCGCTCACCATCGAGATAAATACGGGGGGTCATGATATCCACCGCATGTATGTTGATGGAGGAGCATCCGCAGACATCATGTATGAGCATTGCTTCAAAAGGCTGCGACCTGAGATACGAAATCAGTTAATTTCAGCCACGACGTCGCTAACTGGCTTCACAGGAGAAAAGATATGGCCCATGGGGCAAATATGATTACTTGTGGTCGTTGGTGATAAGCAACACTCCACGGCTGCCTAGATGAATTGTATGGTAATCAAATCTCCTTCGCCATACAATGGCATTATTGGAAGACCAGGGATATCAGCCATGCGCGAGGTACCATCCATAACACATGGGATGCTTAAATTCCCAGTGGAAGGCGGCATTGTTACCCTCTACAATACTGTAGTACAACCTAGGGAGTGTAACACGATCACGAGTGAGACGGCACACACTCCAGAACAGCGCACAGCTAAAGTATCAAACCTTAATCGCAATCCATCCAGATTACCCGGAGCAAGAAATAACGATCGGGGGATCGCTGTCTGCTAAAGGCAGAGCAGCCGTTTGCGCACTCCTGCAAAGGAATCTGGACATTTTCGCATGGGAACCAAAGCACATGACTGGTGTTCCACGATTGATTACAGAACACAAGTTGCAAATCCGACAAGGATATTCCCCGGTGCGGCAGAAAAAGCGCGGTCAAGCTCTAGAGCGCGCAAAAGCTATTCTCGAGGAAGTACGCAAGCTAGTGGACGCAGGGATCATGTGAGAAGTTTATTACCATGACTGGCTCTCCAATCCAGTGATGGTCAAGAAGAGTGATGGCAGTTGGAGGATGTGCGTGGACTTCACGGACCTTAACAAGGCATGTCCACAGGACTGCTACCCATTACCAGAGATAGACTGGAAGGTGGAAGAAGATAAGGAAAAAACGGCCTTCCACACAAGCCAAGGTGTCTATTGTTATACAAAGATGCCTTTTGGATTAAAGAACGCGGGCGCCACCTACCAACGATCGGTAGATAATGCATTTGCAAAACAGGTGGGCCACAACCTGGAGGTCTATGTTGACGACCTTGTCATTAAGAGCCATACTGAAGACGAGTTGGTGCGCGACATTGAAGAAACGTTTAGAACACTGGGAAAGATCAACATGAAGTTGAATCCTAAGAAATGCTCTTTCGGCGCTACGGAAGACATGTTTCTTGGATACTTGATAGAGCCTGATGGCATCAAGCCATCCCCAGAAAAAACAAAAGCTGTCATCGAACTTCCTTCACCATGCACGTTAAAAGAGGTCCTGTCTCTGAATGAAAAGCTAGCCGGGTTGAACAGATTCCTATCCAAATCAGCAGACAAGTCACTTCCTCTCTTTAAAACACTCAAGAAGTGTACAAAAAAGGGAGACTTTAGGTGGACTAGGGAGGCGGAAGAAGCTTTTGCACAGCTTAAGCAACACATAGCAGCGTTTCCTACACTAGTCGCACCAAAAGACTGCGCAGGTACTTTCAAGCGCACCCCATAGAAACTCAGTACAAACAAAAGACTCATGGAGCAATTAGCGCGGTGCTACTGACAGATAGAAACTCAGTACAAACACCCATATACTTTGTGAGCAAGGCACTCAAGAAGACGGAGGTCAACTATAGTGCAATGGAAAAGTTGGTCTTGGCATTAGTGTTCGCCGCCAAAAGACTGCGCAGGTACTTTCAAGCGCACCCCATAGCGGTGATCACAGACCAACCTATCAAGCAAGTTATCTCCAAACCTGACGCATCTGGGCGATTACAAAAATGGAGTGTATTGGTAGGCGAGCATAACATCTCTTATAGGCCACGCACTGCGGTTAAGGGGCAAGTCCTAGCAGACTTCATCATCGAAAAACCAGATACCGATGCTGCAACTTCACAGACCAAGGTAGCACTACAAGAACCATGGGTTCTATTCATGGATGGATCCTCATGCGTGGATGGTTCGGGGGCAGGCCTTATCCTCACTAACCCAGAAGGAATGGAATTCACCTATGCACTGCGCTTTGAATTCACAGCCACGAACAACGACGCAGAATATGAAGCCCTAATTGCTGGACTGCGCATTGCAACTCGAATGGGTGTACGCAACCTAGAGGTGAACGTGGATTCCCGAATAGTAGCCAACCATGTGTTAGGTGAATATGTGGCTAAAGAGGATAACATGATTCAATACCTCGACAAGACCAAGTCCTTAATCCAGGGGTTTGACAAGTTTACCGTTAAACAAGTTCCTAGAGGGGAAAACAAAAAGGCAGACGCGCTAAGCAAGATCGCATCTACAAGCTTCGCGCACCTGTCAAAACAAGTGTTGGTGGAGATCCTAAAGAACAAATCCATCTCGGAGATGGAGATATCTACAGTGATTGAGGAGCAGGATCCTACGTGGATGACCCCTATTATTGAATTCATAAGCAAGGGCATATTGCCCCAGGAACAGAAGGACGCTCGACGGATACGGCGCACAGCGCAGCATTTCGAACTCCGAGACGGTATCCTATATCGGCGCTCATTTTTACAACCATGGCTTCGGTGCGTCGGACCTCTCCAGGCAGATTACGTATTCCGAGAAATCCACTCCGGTTCATGCAGTATGCATTCAGGACCACGGTCCGTTGTAGCACGAGCCTTGCTGTCAGGATACTACTGGCCCACTATGCATCGCGACGCGCGGGACATGATATGAAAGTGTAGCGACTGCCAAGTTCACAAACTCATCCCGCGCCAACCACAACAAGAGCTAACGCCTATTACCTCGCCATGGCCATTCTATAAGTGGGGTATCGACATTGCGGGCCCCTTCCCTGTTGCAGCAGGGGGACTGAAGTTTCTTATTGTGGCTATTGATTACTTCACAAAGTGGATTGAGGAAAAAGCAGTGGTGACAATTACAGGTAACCAAGTGAAATGATTTGTTTGGGACAATATTGTATGCCGCTTTGGATTACCTGGGGAAATCGTCTCGGACAACAGAAAACAATTCCGCGATAACCCGTTCAAAGACTGGTGCGAGAAACTGAATATAACACAGCACTTCACGTCGGTTAAACACCCACAAACCAATGGTCTGGTCGAGCACGCAAATCGCAGTCTAGGCGAAGGAATTAAAGCACGCCTAGACAGGCACAAAGGAGGATGGGTGGAGGAATTGTCACACGTCTTGTGGGCACACCGTACATCAATCAAGGTTAGCACTGGAGACACTCCCTTTTCTCTTGTCTACGGGACAGAAGTTGTCATACCGGCTGAAATTGGGATGCCAACTATTCGCACTGCGGAAGTTAATGTCGCAACCAATGACGAGGAACGGCGTATAGACTTGGATCTGTTGGAAGAAAGGCGCGAGCGCGCAGCTATATGTGAGGAAAAAGCTAAGTTGAAAATGAAGGGATACTACGATGCTAAAGTTCGAAGCACCTCATTCAGACCAGGTGACTTCGTGTATCGCGCCAACGATGCAAGCCACGGAGAAGATACAGGAAAACTTGGACCAAAGTGGGAAGGACCCTATGAGGTCATGGAAGCACTAGGAAAAGGCGCGTACAAGATGCGTGACAAAGATGGCCATGAGCTACAACGCACATGGAACATTTGCAATCTCAAGAGATGCTATCTATAGGAAAGGCTAAGGTCCACGCACAGACACCTCCGCACTTTAGTAAGTGCTCAATAAATGTCCGTGTATTTACATTTTGTTTTGTTTAGGTAAATGTCTTTTCTTTTTCAAAAACTTGCAAGAATTAATCAAATATCGCGGTTTCTAGCTAACTCCGCGACACATTTAACTTTATTGCTTACATCTTATTTATGTCTCAATATTGTTGATTTATCTTTTTGCCTACATGGCGTGCATGCATTAAAACCCACGATGGCAAAAAGGATGAGTAAACCTAATAAATAACTCGTTGAGTAAGAGGGTTGCAAACCCATCAACATTGGATTATGTATCCTTGTTAAACACCTTACTCTCAAGACGTTGGAGTAAGTTCAATGCGCATCCCACGAAGGATACGCAACAATGCACACTGTGCGCGTTTAACAATTTAGGAGTCAAGACTCTTGGTTCCTTGATATGGTATTTGCAGTACGCTGCAAGTTAACCCATACACTTATGAATTTTATATTCGCATATATATCACGTCTATATCACTAATATGATAATATATACTTATTTTATAAACAATTTATAAAATAAATATAATATTATTAAAATATATAAATTTATATATTATTTAATATTTAATAATATAATAAATATAATATTAAAAAATTTAATAATATAAATATAAATAATTATATTATATAATAAATTAATATTTATTATAATATTAAAGTTTTTTTTTAAAAAAAATGGAAAAAACCCCTTTTTTTTTCCATAATTATAAAACTATAAAAGGGGGAAATTCCCCCAAAAAAAAAAATAAAAGGATTTTTTTTTTCCCTTTTGGCCCCAAATCCCCCTTTTTTTTTTTCCCAAAGTTACGTTTTTTTTTTTTTTGATCACAGTTTTTTTTTTGACTCTTTTGGGATTTGTCCCCCTTTTTTTAAAAAAATGCCCAAAAAAGAAACCCAAAATTTAAAAACTTGAAAAGTTTTAACAAAAACCCCCAAAATGAATTGGAATTTAAACCGAAAAATATTTGCCGGTTTAAACCCAAAACCCTAAAACCTTTTTTTTTTTTTTTTTCCCCCGTTTTTTTTTTTTTAAAATCCAAATAAAACCTTAAAATGGTTTTTTTTAATTAACCTAAGTTGGAATTTAAGGATTTCCAAACCCCATAACAACCATAAATGCCCCCCCAACAAAAAAATGTTTTGAAAATCCTTAAATTTTTTATAAGACAAAAAAAAACCCTAGGAAAACCCTAAAAATGGGAAAAAAACCGCTTTTTTCAAGGGCCCTTTTTTTTTTTTTGAAAAGCCTTGCCCCCCCAAACCCCGGTTGGGGGGGGGGGCAAACATCCCTTTTCCCCCCTAGCCCCCTTTTTTTTTTTTTTTTCCCTTTTTCCCAAAGCCCCCCCCCTCCCCCTTTTTCAAAAAAAAAACCAAAGTCCCAAACTTATTTCCTTTTTCGGGGGTTTTGGGGGGGACACTTTTTGTCCAACCCCGCTTTTTTTTTTTTCCCCCAAAAACAAAAGGGTTTAAACCCCTCCCCATTCCAAAAAAGACCCCCCCTTTTTTTTTGGAAGATTGAGCTTTGCAAAAACCCAAACCGCCCAAAAAACCCAAAAAGGGATTTTTTTTTTTTTTTGGGCCTTTCCCCCGCTACCCCAAAAAAAACCCCCTTTCTTTTCCCTTTTGCCCGAGCCCCCTTTTAAAAAATTAGCCAATTGAAAGCCCCCCTCCCTTTTTTAAAGGAACCCCCTTCCTTTTTCCCCCAGGGGGAAACCGCTTCCTTTTTCCCCTTTTCCAAAAATGAAGAAAAAAAAACCGGGGGTTTTTTTTTTTTTTGAGGAAAAATTGTCCCCGAAGGGGGGGCGGAAATTGAAAAAAACCAAGGTTTAAACCTGTTAGGCTTTTTTTTTTTTGCTTAACCACGTTTCCCGGCCCTTTTTTTTTTTTTTTTTCCAGGAAAAATTTAATTCCCAAAGTTTTGTGCCCCCTCAAGCGCCCCCCCTCTTTTTTCCCCCCCCCCGGGTGTTTTTGGCCCCCTTAAGCCCCCCAAGGGGGGTTTTTTCAACCCCTTTTCCCCAATTTGAAAAAAATAAAAAACAAACCCCCCCCTTAAAAAATGGGGGGTAAAGTCCCCCCTTTTTTTTTGGATTCCGCGCCCCTTTTTCCAAAAATTCGAGGCAAATATGAAAAAAGGGGAAGAAAAAATTTCGCCATCAGCCTTTTTTTTTTCCCCCATCCCTTTCTTTCCCCCCCCATAAGCCCAAAAAGCGACAAAAAAAAGCTTCAAAGCCAAAAAAATAGGTTGTTTTTCAACCCAATTATAAAACCTGGCAACTTTTTTTTCCGCCGAATTGGGGCCCCAAAAAAAACCCGTTCAACAGCCCCCCTTTGGCCCCCCCTCGTGGGCCAAAAAAAAGCCTTTTTCCTCCCAACAAAAAAAGCCCCCTTTTTTCCCGACCTTTTTTTTTTTGGAACCCCCCAAACGGCGGGCCCCAATAAGGGCCGCCATTGAAACCCAAACAAAAAAATTCCCCCCCCAAAAAAATTGGGCCCCCCCCCCCCCTACACAACTTTTCCCCTTTTTCGGGACCCCTCCCCTAAAAAGGTGCCTTTTTTCCAAAAGCGCCAAAGCCAAAAGAACGAAGGAAACCCATGGCCCTGATTAACCCCCCAAACCCCCCTTGCCGAATAAAACCCAACCAATTTTTACCCAATTGTAAAAAAAAAAATTAATAAACAGCCAAAAAGTTTTCCAAAAAAAAGAAAAAATTTTGAATGCTATGGGAATTTTTTTTTAAAAAAAGGAAGCCAAAAAAGGAAAAAAACTTTAAAAAACCGCTTAAACCCTGGCGCTCAAAAAAAAGCCCCCAAATGGAAGGGGAATAACCCAAGTGCCCGGGGGTATAAAGCCCCCTTTTTTCCCTTCCAATCCAAATACTTCCCCTTAAAAAAATAAACTCAAAAGCTTTGCCCCCCCGCAAACCTTTAAATCCCCCTCCCTTTGCTTTCCCCTTTTTTTCCTTTTCCCAAACCGCATCCCCTCCCCCAGTTCCTTTTTTTTTTTTTTTCCCGGAAATTTTTCCCCCCCCAATCTTTTAAGCTTTTGTTGGGGGAGAAAAGTGTTTTTTTTTTTTTTTTTTTTTTTTTTTTTTTTTGGCCTTTCCCTTTTTGTTCCTGCCCCTCCAAATATAACTTTTTTCCAAATTGGCCCCCAAAGGGCCCCCCCAAAAAAAAAAAAGTTTTGGGTCCCCCCCTTTTTGGGTAAAAACCCTGGGAAATCAAAAAGCAAGAAACGTTCCCTTTTGGGCTTCAACCTTTGTGGGGCCCAAGAGCGGGGGGGGACCAAAAATCTTCCCCCTTCCAAATCAAACCCAAAAAGCCACAACTTTTTCCTTCCCGGGCCCCGTAAACGCAAATTTTGGGTTTTTTTTTTTTTGACCTTCCTAAATGGCCCCCCCAAAAAGCCCAAATTGAAGGGCAACTAGCCCCCCCCCCCCCAAAACCCCCCCCTGCCCGGCCTTTTTTTTTAGCAAAAAAAAGTGGCCCCAAATTCTCCTCCCAAAATCCTTTTTTCTTTGCGCCAACTGCTTTTGGCTTCGCCCCTTTTTCCCCCAGCAAATTAAAACTTTTTTGGGGGGGCCCCCCTTAAAGCTTGAGGGCCAAACCCCCAAACGCCGGCCCCTTTTTGGGGGGTGGCCCGGGGGCAAGAAGCCCCTAAAGGCTTTTTAAGCCCACCCCTTTTTCCTTTCCTTTTTTATCAAAAAGATTTTTTTTTTGGCCCCCCATTTCCCTGCAGGCCAATTAATTTCCCCTTTCACAAAAAAAATTGGCCCCTTTTTTCCCCGAAAGGCCCTCCAAAAGGTGACCCAAAACTTCCTTCCAGAAAATTGGGGGCCCGCTGCAAATTTCCCACCCCCCTGGCCAAAGCTTCCCAATCCCCAATTGGCAAAAAAACGGCAAAAAAAAAGGACCCCAAGAAAGGTCCCAAGGTTTTTAAATTTATTAAATCAAGGATTTTAAATAACCAAAAAAAAAAAAAAAAATAAAAAAAAAAATGGAATGAATTGAGGCAAATAGGGTCTTTCAAAAAAAAAAATTAACCCCTTTTTTTTTTAAAACTTTGGGAAAAAGAAAAAAGGAAAAAAAAAGTCCTTTAAAAGCCGTAAATCCTGTTTTGGCAAGTTTTGAAAAAAAAAATGGGATGGCGAACCAAAAAAAAACCATTCCTTTTTTTTTTTTTTTTCCTTTTTTATGAAATTGGCATCCCCACCCAGAAATACGGTTGGGCGTCTTTTTTTCGCTTGGAGGTGGGCCCCCGCGCCCAATCCATCGCCAAAGAAAAACCCTTCCTTTTTTTTTTGGCGCTTTTTTTTTTTTTTTACACCCCTGGCCAAAAAGTTCCTTCCCTCTGGCCGGGGCAAAAAAAAAATCCCCACAAACCTTGAAACAAAATTATTTCCCCCACAAATCCTTTTCCCCTTTTTGAAAGAAAATTCGCTGCGCCGAACAAAGTTTTCCAAACCCAACCAACTTCTTTGGGGATTTGTTTTTTTTTTTCCCCCCCCTTTTCGTGGGTGGGGAAAAAAAAAAAACAAACTGCCGCAAAACAAAAGGGGTTTCCCGCCCCCCTCTTAAGATTTTTTTTAACTGGAAGGAAAAAAGTAAACCCCCTCCTGACTTCCCAGTGCGAGCTTTTTCCAAATTTTTTTTTTGTGCCCCCCGCCCCCGCAAAAGTGGGCCCTTTTTTTCCCCCAAAAGTAAAAAAAACCGGGGGCCTTTCCCCTTCAAAACCTTTCCAACTTTCTTTTTTTTTTTTTAAAGGGGCCCGCACCCCCCAAAACCAGTCAAAAAACCCTTGTTTTTTTTTTTTTTTTCCCGGCCCCCTCCGCCAAAAAAGTGGCAACCTTTAAAAAAAACTTTTTTTTTTTTTTTTTTTTTTTTTTTTGAATAGATTTCCCCCAAATCTTCTTTTTTTTTGCCGCCAACAAAAAGCAAAAAACAAAAACAAAACCAAAAAAGGGTTTTTAAAAAACCATTAAAAGCCTTTAAACTAAATAAAGAAAAAAGAAGCGCTTTTTTTACACCTAATAAAGCCCGAAGGGGAATAAGGGAAAAAGGACCAAAAGCCAAAACCCCACCCCCCCGGTTTTTTAATCCTTTTTCCAATCCCCCAAAAGAAAGGGTTTTGGCACTTTTTCGCCCAAGAGGCTCCCTTTTTGGAAAAAAGTAAAGTTTTTTTTGCCGACTTTAAATTGCCCCCCCCTTAGGTTTTTGCAACCAACAAACTCTTTTTTTTTTTCGGGGGGTTTAAAGGCTTCTGATTTTCCGGAATAACGAAAAATTTTTGGGTAAATTTATCGTTAAAATTTCCGCGTCCAAAAAACCTTGTGCTTTTAAATACGTTTTCCCCGGAAATTGGGGGCAACTTTTCCCGTCCCCTCGTTAAGAGTTTTTTTTCCCTTTGGGGTTTTAAAATAAAACGCGGTAAAATCCCAAAGGGAAAAAACCGTCTAATCAAACCCAGAAGAAAGTTTCTTCCCAAAACCCAATCCCTGGAGCGCAAAAATCTAAATTTTTTTTCCTGTATCAACAATTTTGCAAAGCCGCGCTTTGGCGCGCTGGCCAAAGGAAAAATACCCACCCGTTTTTTTGACCCCACCCGTTTTGAGTTGGGTTAAAAACGGCCGCGGAAAAAAGATGGATTTGTGGGGGTTTTTTTTTTTTTTTTTTTTTTTTTTTTAAATTTTGCAACAAATCCCAAAAAGGGCCGAACAATTCAAAAACTCTTTTTTTTTCAAAAAGGTTTTAAAGTTTTATTTTTTTTTTAGCCTTTTTTTTGCCAAAAACTTTTTATTGCCAAAGTGGCCAAAATTTTCTGGGAAGGAAAAAAAAATGTGGAGGCCGATAAAATAGTTTTTTTTTTTCACAAAAAAAAAAAGAAAATGGTCCCCCCAAGCAAAACAAGAAAAATAAGCGAACAAAAAAAAAATGGGTAAACAACATTGGGGGTTTTTTTTTTTTTTTTGGCCGGAAATTTTCAAAAAGAAAAAAAGCGCGTTGGTTAATTACCCCCTAACTTTTTCCCCAAATCGGGGAAAAATCCCGAATTTAAAATGGGAAATTTTTGCCCCCAGTTTTTTTTTTTGCAAAAAGCCGGAAAATTTACCGGGTGGCAAACGCCTTTCAGGGGATTTTTTTTTTTGGAAAATAAAAATTCCGAAGGGGTTAAAAAAACTCACGAAGTTTTTTTCAAAATTCCTTTTTCGGTTGGGATAAAAAAAATCCCGGAAAAAAATTTTTTTTGTTAAAAAAAATTTTCGAAAAATTAAATTTTGGGCCGGAACCCAAAAAAAAATGATTTTAGTAAAAAAAATACAAAAACCCGCCAAAACCGCGCTTTAATTTTAACCTTTTTTAAGTGCAGAAATTTTTTGAATTTTTTTTTTTTTTTTTCCTGGAAATTTTGGTGTTTTTTTTTTTTTTTTTTTTTTTGGAAAAGGAATTTTTTTTTTTTTAAAAAAAACAATGGTGGAAAAAAAAAAATGAAAATTTTTTTTTGGTTTTTTTTTTTAAAACTTTGTGGATAAATCACAAGTTTGAAAAAAGGGGGGAATTACCCCTTTTAATTATAAAGGGGTTATTTTTTCCCCAAAAAAATAAGTTTTCCCCTTTTTTTCGGATTTGCTTTTTGCCCAATGGTTGGAAATTTCCACTAAAACTTTTTTTTAATTTCGTGTGGCTTTAGGGAAGGAAAATCTAAAAAAAGGTTTTAAAAAAAAAAAGGTTTTAAACTTTTTTTTTTTTTTTTTTTGCCACTTTTTTCCAACGATTTTTTCCAAAGGCCAAAAAAAGAATTTTTTTTTTTTTTTGGATTTTTTTAAATTTTTGGGACCATTAAAAGAATTTCAATTGGTTAAAAAAAATTATTTTCCTTTTTTTTTTTTTTTTTTTTTTTGGTGGGAAAAAAACATTTTTGGGAAAAAAACTTTAATCCCGCCAAACGAAAAATGTTTTGGAGTTGTTTTTTTTTTTTTCGGTAAAAAAAAAAAACGACTTTGATAAAATGGGTCTTAGCAAATCCGCGGTTTTTGCCAACCCGTTGCCCGCAATTAAATACTAAGACTGGGGGGGAAAATGATTGAACCGTAATTAGTCCCCCACCACTCCGGGTCCCCAAAACGAAAACCCCGACCAACTGGGACAATTAAACTAAATGTCAAAGCCCAAAATCCAAACGCGTGGGCTTTTAACATAAATTTTAATGAAAATTTTTTTTGGGCCTTTTCAAAAAAACGAAAAAGCCCCAAAACCTCAAAAATAATATTTAAATTTTTTATGGTCCTTTGGAAAAAAAAAAATTAAATGAAAATCTTTTTTCCCTAATTTTTTAAAATGGGATTTAAAAAGAATCCCCCAAATTATATTACCCAGTTAATAAAGGCGAGATAACGCCGAAAGAGTAAAAAAAGGAACAACGAAAAAACCAAAACAAGGGATTTCCGTTGGCCTATAAATTAAAGGGAAATATCAAAAATGCCTCCCCTTTTTTTTTTATTGGAAAAAGGGGTTAATTCCAAAATCCTTTTAAAAAAACGCCTTAAACTCTTTTTTCAAAACTTTTATAAAAACCCCTTAAAAAAAAAACGATTTTTACCTTAAACTCTTCAAACGCTTGGAGGATAAAATCGTGGGAAAGAAACAAAAATCCCCCCAAAAAAACCGAAAATAAAAAGCCTAAACGGTTCCCTTTTTTTTTTGTTTTTTTTTTTTGCTTTTTTTTTTCTTTAGTGCGCCAAGGAACCCCTTTTTTTTTCAAAGCAGTTAAAATTATTCCAAATTGGTAATTGAATTAAAAAACAAGGAAAAAGTCCCCAAAAAAATAAAGGAAACGCCCCCAAAAACTTTTTTTTTGTTAATCAAACAGGACCCCAAAATTAGCGGAATTAAAAGGTTTTTTTTGTTTGTTTTTTTTTTTTTTTTTTGGTGATTTAAGAAAATAGCAACGCATTCATGTGGAAAATTTCAAAACGAACGACCCACCCTTTAACCAAACAGATTTTTTGCCTTTTAAAGGAAAAGTTTTAGAAGGGGATATAAAGTTTCCCAACTGCCACATTTCCCCGTTTTTAAGAAACTAATTTTCTTTTAAGTTAGTAAAGAAGGGCGCCGTTTTTTAAACCGACTCTTTTGCAAACCCAAAAAATTCCGGTAGGTTTGTTTTTTTTAAAGGTTCACCCAATTTTATTTTGTTTAAATAACACAAGTATTGAAATGAAAAGAAAATAAGAAATGAAAAAGAAAAAAAAAATAGAAGTTTTTTTGGTTTTTTTTGGAATTTTTAGAAATTCAAATTATGAAAAAAGAAATAACAAAGTGCCAAAAAAGAAGTTTTCCTTTAAAATGAAAAAAAAAAATAAATTTTTTGGGAAAAAAAAAAAATAACCACAAGTTGTTTTAAAAGAATTGAAATAACATGAAAAAATGGTCCTAATTTTTTTTAAAATTTTAGGTGAAGAAAGCCTAAGGGCAAAACACTCCCCCCTTTAAAAAACTGCTTTTTCCCTTATCTTTTAAAAACGTTGAAAAAATGGGCTTTTTTTTGTGGCCCCAATTTGGACATGTAAATGGACCCT
>LBNU01017205.1:285274-299897 GCA_014162995.1 Artemisia annua | reverse complement strand
ATATATATATATAAAGTTATGGACTTCATATATAACTATAAAGGATCATAGATTCTGCAATCTTTTCCAAGTACGTTTTGATCACAGTTTGACTCTTGGATGTCTTTTATGCAAAGACAAATAAACTGAGTACAAACATGATGATACGAATATGCGTACAAACTAACTTCGTTTTTATCATAAACTATGAGTTTATACAAGTGATAGATTCAACATACACATATGCAACAAAAATGTGAATCTATTATAAGACAAAAAACCTAGAAACTATGGGAACGCTCAAGCTTTGAGCTGCCAACCCGGTGCACATCCCTCTAGCTTCCTCCAGCCTCCTCAACAAGTCACTATCTCGGGGTGACACTGTCCCCACGCTCACAGGTACTCCATCAGACCTTGGAAGATGAGCTGCACCAACGCCACAAAGGATGGCCTTCCCCGCTACACCCTTCTTCTTTGCGAGCCTTATAGCATGAGCCTCTAAGGACTCCTTCAGGGGGACCTCCTTCTCAATGAGAAACGGGTTGAGGATGTCCCGAGGGCGAATGAAAACAGGTACCTGTAGCTGCTACACGTCCGGCTTCAGGAAATAATCAAGTTGTGCCTCAGCGCCCTCTTCCGTGTGCCTAGCCAAGGTCAACCCCTCCATGATAACACCTATGGGGTAGTCTTGATCGCGCTTCAATCGAGCAATATGAGGAAGATCGCACAGCTTCATCTTCTCCATAGCAGCGACAAGCTCAGCATAGGTGTTACCATTATAAACTGGCACTTCCGCGATGGGCACCGTCAACAGCTTGCCCTCGTGCAGCTCCTCCACAGCCTCCGCCTTGCCACGCGCCAAGGCGCATTGAACAACATCCCCAAATGCCCCTACCACTTCTCGGGACTCTAAGGTGCTCAGCGCAGCCAGACGAAGACCATGGCTGATTAACCACCTGCGAATAAAACAACATTCCCATTGTATTATAAACAGCAAGTTCAAAAGAATTGAATGCTATGGGATTAAAAGGAAGCAAAGGAACTAAACGCTACCTGCGCTCAGCAATGGAGGATACCAAGTGCGGGTATAGCTCCTCATCATACTCTATACTCAGCTTGCGCAACTTATCCTCCTGCTTCTCCAACGCATCCTCCACAGTCTTTCGGAATTCATCTAGCTGTGAGAAGTGTTTGCTCTTGTTCTGCTCCATATACTTCAATGCCCAAAGGCAAGTGGTCTTGTACTGATCAAAAGCAGAACGTTCTTGGCTCACTTGTGCCCAGAGCGACATCTTCTCATCAACAAGCTTCCGGGCGTACGCATTTGTTGACTCTATGGCAGCATGAGCACTAGCCAACTGCGCCTTTAGCAGTGCAATCTCCTCATCCTTCTGCGCACTGCTGCTCCCTTCACCAGCATACTTGGCCTTAAGCTGAGCAACCAACGCGGCCTGGTGCGCAGAAGCCTAGCTAAGCTCCTCTATCAGTTGCTCTGCAGGCATATCCTCACATGCCTTCGAAGGCTCAGGTGACAACTTCTCAGAATGCGCTGCATCACCCCCTGCAGCTTCATCACTGCACGCAAAGGACANCAGCATGAGCACTAGCCAACTGCGCCTTTAGCAGTGCAATCTCCTCATCCTTCTGCGCACTGCTGCTCCCTTCACCAGCATACTTGGCCTTAAGCTGAGCAACCAACGCGGCCTGGTGCGCAGAAGCCTAGCTAAGCTCCTCTATCAGTTGCTCTGCAGGCATATCCTCACATGCCTTCGAAGGCTCAGGTGACAACTTCTCAGAATGCGCTGCATCACCCCCTGCAGCTTCATCACTGCACGCAAAGGACAAGAAGTCAAGGTTATTATATCAAGGATATAAACAAAAAAAATAAAAAAAATGAATGAATGAGGCATAGGTCTCATTACTTACTTGGGAGAAGGAGTCTTAGCCGTATCCTGTGCAGTGATGGATGGCGACACATCCTTTTCTTATGATGCATCCACAGAAATACGGTGGCGTCTTCGCTTGGAGGTGCCCGCGCCATCATCGCAAGAAACCTTCTTGCGCTTTACACCCTGGCCAGTCTCCTCTGGCGCATCCACAACCTTGACAATATCCACATCTTCTGAAGAATCGCTGCGCGACAGTTCCACCTCTGGGGATTGTTCCCTCGTGGTGGGAACACTGCGCACAGGGGTCGCCTCTAAGATTACTGGAGGAGTACCCTCTGACTCCAGTGCGAGCTCCATTGTGCGCCCCGCAGTGGCCTCCAGTACGGGCTCCTCACCTTCTCTTAAGGGGCGCACCCCCACAGTCACCTGTTTCGGCCTCGCCAAGTGCACTACTTGAAATAGATCCATCTCTGCGCAACAAGCAACAACAAAGCAAAAAGGGTTACATAAGCTACTATAAGAAAGAGCGCTTACACTAATAAGCGAAGGATAAGGAAGGACAAGCACCCACCCCGGTTATCCTCATCCAAGAAGGTTGGCACTTCGCCAAGAGGCTGGAAGTAGTTGCGACTAATGCTTAGGTGCACCAACAACTCTTCGGGGTAGGCTCTGATCGGAATACGATTGGTATTTATCGTATCCGCGTCAACTGTGCTATACGTCCCGGATGGGCACTCGTCCCTCGGTAGAGTTCCTTGGGTATAAAACGCGTAATCCCAAGGGAAAAACGTCCTATCAACCCAGAAGAAGTTCTCCCACCAATCCCTGAGCGCATCTAATTTTTCTGTATAACATTGCAAGCGCCCTGCGCGCTGGCAAAGGATACCCACCCGTTTGACCACGTTGAGTGGTAAAACGCGCGGAAAAGATGGATTGTGGGGTTAATTGCCATCAGGCGACAATTCACCTCAAAGTTAGTTATTTTAGCTGCACTTATGCAGTGCATCTGGGAGATGTGGAGGCGATAATAGTTCAGAATGTCACACAAGAATAGCGACATGGGTACACATTGGTTGGCGAATTCAAAGAAACGCGTGTATACCCCTACTTTCCCATCGGGGAAATCCGCTATGGATGCAGTTGCAGCCGGAACTACCGGGTGCAACGCCTCAGGGATGAAATAATCCGAGGTAAACTCACGAAGTTCATCCTCGGTGATATCGGATGTAAAGTCGAATAATTGGCGGACCATGATTAGTATACAAACGCGCACGCGCTATTACCTTAGTGCAGAATTGATTTCTGGATTGGTGTTTTGAAGATTTTAACAATGGTGGAAATGAATTTGTTACTGTGATAATCACAGTGAAAAGGGGGATACCCTTTATATAGGGTTTCCCATAGTCTCGGATGCTTGCCATGTGGATCCCACTAACTTTAATCGTGTGGCTAGGAGATCTAAAGGTAAGGTACTTTTTGCACTTTCCCACGATTTCCAAGGCAGATTTTTTGGATTTATTTGGACTAGATTCATGGTATATTCTTTTTGGTGGGAAACATTTGGAACTTATCCGCCACGAATGTTGGAGTGTTTTTCGGTACGACTGATGGTCTAGCATCCGCGGTTGCACCGTGCGCATACTAGACTGGGGGGACATGATGACGTATAGTCCACACTCGGGTCACGAACCCGACCAATGGACATTACTAATGTCCAAGCCCATCACGCGTGGGCTAACATAATAATGATTTGGGCTCACGAAAGCCCAAACTCAAATATATTATTTATGGTCTTGATAATGATCTTCTATTTATGGGATAAAGATCAATATACCGTATAAGGCGAGATACGCCGAAGAGTAAGGAACACGAAACCAACAAGGATTTCGTGCCTATATAAAGAATATCATGCTCTTATTGAGGTATCATCTAAAAACCCTAACTCTTCACTATAAACCCTAAAAACGATTACTTACTCTCACGCTGGAGGATAATCGTGGGAGACAATCCCACGATAAGCCTAACGGTCTTGTTTGCTTTCTTAGTGCGCAGGACTCAAGCAGTAATATTCAATTGGTATGATAACAGGAGTCCAAATAAGGAACGCCCAACTTTTGTATCAACAGGACCCATAGCGGATAAGGGTGTGTTTTGGTGATAGAAATAGCACCATTCATGTGGAAATTTCAACGAACGACCACCTACCAAACAGATTTGCTTAAGGAGTTAGAGGGGATATAAGTTCCGACTGGCCACATCCCGTTAGACTATTCTAAGTTAGTAGAGGCGTTTAACGACTCTTGCACATCGTAGGTGTTAGGTCACCATATTGTAAACACAAGTATTGAAATGAAAGAAATAAGATGAGAAATAGAGTTTGGTTGATTAGATCAAATATGAAGAATAAAAGTGCAAGAGTTTCCTTATGATATTGAAATAACCAACAAGTGTAAGATGATACATGATGTCCTATTTATAGGTGAAGAGCTAGGGCAACACTCCTTACTCTTCCCTTATCTAAAACGTATGGGCTTGTGGCCCATTGGACATGTAATGGACTTACACTTAAACATAAATAACTTAAGTAAATTTAGCAACCTATTACAATGACTGAAATAACCGAGACTTGACTAAACGTTGACAAACTTAGGTTCTAACAATCTCCTCCTAAGGATCGGTTGTGAAGGAGTGATGTTAGTCACGGTCATTTGAGGCTGCTTGACATCTTTGTCTTTGGACTTAAGTTGTGGCTTTCATAGCTTTAGACGTCTTCAAAAATGATTAGTAGAGGTGATTCATCGTTCTTAGTTCTTAACAATCTCCCCCAGATAGAGTGAGTGTTCTTTGTTCTTTGTTGCTGATGAGATAGTGATCACATGACGTAGTACTCTGCCATTCGTCACTTTCTTAGACTCCAGTGGATCTACATCATTCCGACATGCTCATACACCTTTGATGTTTGAAACTTTCGTATTTGTGAAGCTCTCTTTTCATATGTGAAGATTCTTTATGTTGACGTAGAATCCTTCTTTAGACGGTGTTGCACTTAAGATCGTTTGTCTTTATCACGTTGTAGATTCTTTTGGCATGGAATCCGTCTTTGACATTTTGCGTTGCTTCGATCTTTCATGAGAGCTTTGATGTTTGTTGAGATGTAAGTATGAGCATGTGGAAGCTGGTGTTCATGATGGTGGTTGTACCTGCATTCAAACAGTTAGCAATAAAACATCCGGTACTTACAGGTTTGGAGTTAGAATTCGTCAACAGCATAGTGTGAAGACTCCTTCTAATCCTTACCAAGGCCGTTCCTAATCGGATACCCCCTAGAGAGCTTACACAGACATGCATACGCACACCCACGATTAGGTGAGTCGCTGGAGATCACCCCACAACTGTAGACCATTTGAAACCATCGAACACACTAAGCGTAATCCACAAGGAATCACCGAAGTGACCTGCTGTCAGGGTTGTTTGATGTTGACCCTGGCAGGATTTCCGTTCAATCATTCGAGAAGTACATAAGTAAATCCCTCATAAACGTTCAAGGCAGATTGCTAAGATCTGCGAAGGACTCGATAATTTACACTTAGTGTCCACTGATGCAAGACACTTAGTGTAGAAGTATTTTGTGTTCCTAAGAGATCTTTTATGTTATCTCGTGGCTCTAGACTCGATAAGTGCACATTTGGTTTCCTATGCGGAGGCATGGAGCAGAGGGCCTCCTGTTTCAATATCAACCATCTCTAATAGACGATCGATAGATTACACTGGTTCCCCGTGAGAATGAAACAAACATCTTTTGAGAGATGCCTGAGTGGCTAAGAAGGTTTAGGTGCATTGCGTCACTGGGTCCATGACGTCTTTTATCTTCAATACCGGTGTCGCCTTAGCAACGACCAGTAGCATATGAATTGAACCCGGTGTCTGACCTAAGGTTGATAAAATGGAGGGCTATTTCTTTTCACCCTTTTCATTCATTTTCTTTTTAATTCTTCAACCCCTTCTTTCTCCTTTCATTCTTTTCTCCTTTTGTTATATCATACCTAAGGACTTCTAATTTCTAACTATTGGTGATGTCCTTGGGTAGATCCCTCCGGTTCTGGCGGATCATAGGACGGTTATTCCTATCCTTAGTCACCTTGTAACTCCATGACTATCCTATTGATGCCTTTGAACCAAATCATTGAAAATCTCTCAAAGTGTTTATGAGTATAAAACTTTTTGTTAACACTTTGAGGTTTTGGATTTCTTATGAAAGACTCCCCCTCCACATATGCTTATGAATGTTTTCAGAAATTTGCATATGCGGGAAGAGTTGGCACTTTTGAATTGATCCACTCTTAATAGACATATACCCGAGGGACACGTTTACGTTGCTTAGTTAAAGGGATGCATTATCAGTTTTTAGGTGATAACTAGCCCTAATAACTAACTTGAAGTTGTTAACATTCCTAAAAGGAAGTTAGACCCGTCAAAGTAAACGTCTAGAAAGAGTTTCTCGAAACGGTACTTTCTACTCGGATAAATCCTTTCGAATACTAACATTTGTTGTTCCGTCAATTCGTGGGTCAATTCTGAGTCGAGCTCGCACAAGATAAGACTTTTGACATCATGTTTTAATCACTTTTCTACTTCTCCCCCTCAAAAATAGCATATTAAATGTTGTTTTTGTAAACGTTTTGATTAAAATATGCCTTTTTGAGTCTTATGAGGAGAAATCAACAAGACTTTAAGATTTAAAAACGATGTTTGAAATCAAGTACTCCCCCTCAACAAGTGATTACTTATTGAGGTGTAATACTTGTCTTTTGAGCAGAATTGATAAAATACTGAAAGGTTTGATTAATTCTACTCAAAAGTAAGAAGCTTTCGCTCTTTATATTAGGATTGTGGCACTGAAGCGTACCACAGGGTCCTTTAAATACAAAGTGCGGGTTGTACACTGTTATGTGTGCACAAGCCTTAATAATTACAAATCAAATCAAATAAATGAAAATATTGAAATTTTGGTACCGGAAGAATCTAAGCTATGCATCAAAGACTGTGAACTGTGGATCTGGTCGTCTAAATGTCAAGACCGGAAATGAAGGACGAATACTAATGTAGCTTTCTAACCTTCTGATCTGTTGACGACGGTACAGCCTCTCTTCAATGGTATGGACAAAGTTGCGTATCATTCTGCGTCCATTAGCTTTCCACCTTGTTTCTCGACCTTCTTTCAACCTTTTCTTCTCATCATCTAACCTTTCTGCCAATCCATCACGAACTCTTAGAAGTGTCTCGTCACAAAACTTCGGAATTTCATCGAACCGCAAAATACGAAGTCGATTCTTCTTGTTGAGGTAGATGATTCCGAATGATGGTTGTTGCACGAGAGTATACTGTGATAGCTCTAGAATTCCTGGAAATATGAGCTGAGGTTTGGTGAGGTTGATGGTGTTCTGATAACTCTCCACGCCTAGTTGAAGATCTTCCACCCTTTCTTGAACTATAACTCGTCTGATGTAGAGCAGTAGAGACGCGATGAAGTTGTATTGAGTTTCCCTTGGGAAGTTAAGCATTTTTCCTTGAACCTTCTCTCTTCAATGTCATTCAGGTTCAAATCTGGGAAGTCTGCTTCACAAAACTTGTACTTCTTCTCGTCTAGTCTCTTGACGACGATTTCCTTCATGAAAGCGTAGTTGAATCTTTTCTCTTCCACGATCTCCATTATGGAAACGATACGAAGCGGTTGCTTCACATTCTCACTGGACTTGAGATGTAGTCTTTGGATGTAGCCAAGCTTTCATTTTTCCGGCCAGTGTTGAATACCGAGAAGAGCTTCTCTGTTGTATGTGACAACTGATTTGCAGTAGATTGNCTAGTCTCTTGACGACGATTTCCTTCATGAAAGCGTAGTTGAATCTTTTCTCTTCCACGATCTCCATTATGGAAACGATACGAAGCGGTTGCTTCACATTCTCACTGGACTTGAGATGTAGTCTTTGGATGTAGCCAAGCTTTCATTTTTCCGGCCAGTGTTGAATACCGAGAAGAGCTTCTCTGTTGTATGTGACAACTGATTTGCAGTAGATTGGTGCGGACTTCAATGTCAGGTAGTTCATATCGGGCTGCTGGAATTGAAAGTGTCAGCGAAGATGCATATCGTTCCTTTGAAGTTTCGTGAGCGTGTTGGAGATATCGGAATTCGTTGTTGAAGAAGTGTCTGTAAGGGATCGTTGGTCTGTCTGGAAAGCCTAGTAGAGGCAACAGTTTTGTCCAATCTCTGAAGTAAGGTGTCTTATTTTCTGTGTCGACATTTGATTCAGGGTTGAGCCAGTCGAATGAGCCGGATAGTGCGCAGGCTATGTTCTCCATATGGTAATCAAGTTCGACTTTATTTCCTGAACTTTTCTTCAGAAATTCCGTAGCTTCACGGTTGATCCTTTTCAGTTCTGCTTTTGACAACCGTTCAACTTGAAGACCCAACATAATACTCTGAGTCATCTGCAAAGTATTTCCAGGCATTGGTTCTTCAGTCTCAAATGATGGTTGTGCTTTGATCATTTTGGTCAACCAATCAGAACTAGGAGCTTCATCCACATCTAGCCATGAGAAGTGAGTGGTCTTTTGCTTCTTTTTCTTTGACTTTGACGACTGCTTCTTCTCTTTAGTCTTTGTTGTAGATGATGGACCAGCTTGAAATTCAGGAATTTCTGATTCGGGAATTGCTGATTCTGGTTCTTCCTGAGTATCAACTGGTTGAAATATAACTTGTTCTTCTGATTGTGTCAGACCGGAGCCGGATGCTGGAGCTTGTTGTTTGGAAGGAGGAGCCTTGGAAGTCTTCTGCGGCTGTTGTGAAGAAGATGGTCCTGTTGATTTCTTTAACTTCTTGCTTTTAGGATCTGAATCAGGATCATCATCTTTCCTTGGACGTTTGTGCTTGCCGGCCGCTTCCTTGCACGATTCTTTCGAGGCAATGGTTTGAAGTGCCTCGAACATCGTTGACTCTTCAAGAGTATTGTCCTCCTTATTCCTTAGCTTTGCAGCTAACATGGCTTGAAGTTGTTCAGTTGAGAGTTCATCTGGAGATGGAGGAGCCCTGTCGGTGCGAAGGTAGAAAGGAGTAGACTCAAGCATACGCTCGATGCTGTGCTTGATCCTGGAGTTCAGCTTTGTGCGAATCGGCTCGATAAGTTCAGACACAGCTGGTGTAGCAATTGCAGCAAGATTATCATGAAGATATTCATTGGTTTATCCCTTGATCATCCCATCCATGTCAGCAAACATAAGCTTGTCGACAAGTGCTTTTGCTTCCTGAAGATCTTTGACTTGTGAAGTCAAAGTTTTGACCTGTTGTGAGAGCAGTTGGACTTGGTCATTAAGGTCTCCAGTTTGATGTTGTGTCTCCTTCCTTTTCTTCCTTGCCAAATCAAAAGCTTTCTTGATCCGCTTTGATGCTGTCAATGATGCTTTGCCTCCCTTCCGGTTCTTGATTGATTTGCTTTTGGATGTTTTCTTTGTTGGTGGTGGTGAAGAGTGATGTGATGATGATGATGAAGATGATTCATGCTCTCGTTCTGATGGAGGAGGTGAGGGATCCCTTGGAGGTGTGCCTGATGGAGTCGGGGGATTCTTTGAAGATGAGTGCGGAGGACTGTTGATATATTGATCAGTGTCAATGAGTTCTTCGTCTTGATCGAGTCCACGAAGCAATCTATCCATCTCTTCTTTAGCTTTCCTCTTGATTTCCTCATCTCTCTGAACTTTAGCAACGAATTCAGGTGTGATGTACTCTGTCTGCTCTTGCTCATTATCTTCCTCTGTAGCTTCTTCCATGATGATGTTCCTTTCAGGGTCACGTTGTTCGGTTTCGGTCTGAGGAACTACAGTGCTACTAGAGCCAGCCTCATGTCCTTGAAGATTAGTTGGTGTTTGATGAGGTTGTGGATGTTGGAGATTGAGTAGTACAGCTGCCCTGAAATCTTTCTCTTCCTGCTTCTTTTCAGCCCTAGTGTCAACAATGATACTCTTGAGTTTACGTTTGTCAACCAGTGGCTCTGCAGTTGGTTCATCTTCTGCTTCTTCATCACGAATAGCATCACTCGGTTCATTAATGGTAATACCCGTGCCTGTTCTTTGTTCTTGCTCGGCAGTTTCCTTGCTTAATTGTTTTGTTAGAGCCCTGGAAATTCCTCTTCTTCATCTTCTTTCTCATCCTGAGCCTTTGACCTTCTTACATAATCTTCTTCGTCATCTGATTCAAAGCAGAACTCAGAGTCAGTTTCCGTTTCAGATGATGAAGCTGATGGTTCATCTTGTGGAATCTGCTTTGAAGCAGCTTTCCTTCTAGGTCTGGTGGGTGGCTTTTGAGCAGTCTTTGGTTGTTGTGTATTAGTGGTACTGCTAGAACCTCCAGACTTGCCACCCCTCCTGCTTCGGGTTTGAAAAATAGAAGCTGGTTCTTCTTCTTTCTCAGTGTAACCAACTCTCCCAGCTTTGAATGCTTTGTCATAAATTTTGTAGTTCTGAGTCTTTCTGATTTCATCATCCAAGAAATGATCAGGGATTCTCATTCCTTTTGTCCTTGGAACGAATCTGATGGACTTGACGAAGGAAATCCTGGGATCTTTGTTGAATATGTCCTTTGGTTCAGTCCTGTCGTGCATCCTCATGATGTAGTCAGGGGTCTTCTCACAGAAGTATTCGATGAGCAATTTTGTGAATCTAATGAACGGAATCACGGTCCTGTCATGGTCAGTCTGAATATGATGGATCATGTCGCTCATTATGGGTGCAGCAAAGTCAATAGGTTTCATTGTCATCATTCCCCAGAATACTTGCATGTGCTCTAATCTTGGATGCTCATGACCACTCTTTCTTCCAGCAATGGATCTGACAATCAACATGTAGAAAGTTCTCCATGGTTGAGGCAGATATCTGACGTTGAACTTTGAAAGTTTTGTGAGTGATTCATTATCAGGAATGTCATATCCTAGATCAATGAAATAGTCAAGGATTTCCAGTTCGGTCAACATCGGATGAAATTCAGTGGGAGTCGGTAACATAAGAACTGTGCGAAGAACATCAAGATCTACTGTGTATCTTTGTCGATCCAGCTCGACAGTAAATGATTCGTCGTCCAAATTCGCCTTAGCAGTGTACCAGAACTGATGAATGTAGAAAGTTGGTACTGATGTAGACTTAGTAAGCAAGGGCTTGCAGGGATGAGCCAGTAGTATGTCCTTGACAATCTTGCATGTGTCTTCTGGAATACTGAGTTTGTTGAAGTCAACGCGAAGATTGTTTTGGTCAATTAAGACATTGTAGTCTGCTGGTAGAAATTCACCAAGTGCAAGTAGTGGTAGATTCTGTTGTTGTGGAACTGATTCATCGTGTTGAGCCATTGTGTTCTGAAAGTGTCATGTCATGAAATCAAACATCCAGATATGTTAGTCATTAGTCCAAGTTCACGTTTGATATTCAAAGACATATATGTTGCATTCATGGTTCAGTTAATTAATATGTGATTAATGACGGTATTATTATCTAACATGTAACTTAGATGATTTATCATTCAAAGCACATACGTCTTTTGGCAACATGTTTAATAACACACTACAATCACAAGTTAATGAACATTATTACAATACACATATTCATGAGGATTCATCCAATGTACAAGTTTTCGAAAAGTTACAATCATTTGAATACACAAAAATATGTTACACATGATCTCGAAGATAATACAATCAATGTTTTCTAAAACTATTACTAATGAAGATCTCGAAAATTTTGGTGCAAGAAAGATCTCGATAACTTTCCATAAGAAAGATCTCGATAACTTCAATGGACTAAAGTTTTCGAAAACTTTGCAGCAAAGTTTTCTCGAAAACATGGCATGTAAAAGATCTCGAAAGTTTTGTTAAAAAAGATCTCGATAACTTTTGTTAAGAAAAGTTCTCGATAACTTTTGACAAGAAAATTTCTCAATAACTTTTGTTAAGAAAAGTTCTCGATAACTCAAGGATTTCGAAAAATATTTTTCGAAAAATTTTATTGAGAGATTTCGAAAGTTTTCTCAATTTTCTCGATAACTACTGTTATGAAAAGATTTCGAAAACATTTCAAAAGATCTCGAAAAAATCTTTGAAAAAGATTTCGAAACTTTTTCTCGAAAATTCTTATACAAGAATTTTCGAATTCCTTTGTAGACATACGTTTTGAAGATTTTGTTGAATCCTTGAGCGTAACCTGATGAATAAAGTGTATTAAGACAGTTAGAAACACATCATCTATGAATACAAGAGATTTCGAAAGTTTTCAAGACCCTAAATTATCTAGAACCTATTTAACGAGTAATCATGTGGTATTATCAATGTAATAACTCAATTAACACATACAATAACATATTTAGGCAGTTTAATTATGCTCACTAACACCACAATGAAAAACCCCAATTACAACGAGGAACCCTAACCATCTAGATCTTGCAAACTGATGAATTAGAGCAATTAATAAGCACAAACATGTTTCTATAACTTAAACAAACATATCCCACCAATAACATTCACATAAACAACACTCATTCTCAAAAACCTAATTCGACTTAAAACCCTAATTTTCGAAAACAATCCAAACGTGAAAACTGTTATTATTAGGTGCAAGGGATAAATGATTATAATACGTTTAACACTAAAAGCCCTATGAATACATAACCTAAAACAGCTTATCATGCAAGAATCATAGTTATCGAGAACCCTAGTTCTAAGGATCATGATTACAAGAAATCTAGCCATAAAAAAAGTGATTGGTAAAAAACCATTTGTTAAAATGAGCTAAAGATCAAGAATTCACTTACGGTTTGAGCCGTGAGATGTTCTAAGGAGTGTTTGTTTTTTGTTTTTGAATTTTTATGAAGAATAAAAAACGGGGGTGTTTGGTTTTGTTTAAGTTTTTGAAACTTTTTGACATTTTGGCAATATTAGTCCCTAGACTACATGATAATCAATTAACAAGTCCTAACGTAATTATTTAACGGTTAAAGGTAATGACAGTTAATGGTAAAGACATACTAGGCTAACAAAGAAGTAAAAGGGAAAAGAAATGATACGAGAGATAACCTTTGACGTTCCACCAATATTAGATAACATCATAACTTTTAGAAATATGCAAGTACACATGTTTGAACAAGATTTTTGAAATTTTGAAGAACATTTTCTCCCCCTCAACACTTGGTATGAAAATATTGAAATTTTTGATAAACCAAAGTGTTGACGAAGATTGTGTACATGCATATGAAAAACAAAATAAAATAAAGGTAAATAAAATGTAACATCTTTTTGGTATTTTTGAAGATTTTTTTTTTGATTTTGTTTTTGATAAATATTTACAAAATAATTTTGGTATTTGACTCAGTTAATTGTTTTCAAGAAAAGATTTTAGATCATCTAGAGTCAAACACCTCATACCAATCCGGTGGACCAGTTCAGCAAACCTTGATGGAGCTAAAGGTTTTGTGAACAAATCTGCCAGTTGGTATTCAGTACCCACAAAGTATAACTCTATTGTACCCTTTTCAACATGCTCCTTGATGAAGTGATAACGGAGATCAATGTGCTTAGACTTTGAGTGCAGAACTGTGTTGCATGAGATTGCTATCGCACTTTTCGAATCACAATACATTGGAATCTTGTTGAATAAGTAACCGTAGTCCATTAGTTGTGTACGCATCCAAATGACTTGTGCACAACAGGCAGACATGGCAATGTATTCAGCTTCTACAGATGAAAGTGAGGTGCAATCCTGCTTCTTTGACTGCCAAGACACGAGTTTATCTCCTAGAAACTGCAAACCACCAGAAGTACTTTTGCGTGTATCCATACACCCTGCATGATCATCGTCTGAAAAAGCTATTAGTTCAAAACCGGAATCCTTCGGATACCAGATCCCCAAGTTAATAGTTCCCTTTACGTATCGAAGGATTCTCTTAGCCTCAGACGTTCAGTAGGACTAGACTGATAGCGAGAGCACATAAATACAGCAAATACAATATCCGGTCTACTAGCGGTGAGATACATCAGTGACCCAATTATACTTCGGTACTTTGTGGGGTCAACTGGTTTCCCATTTGGATCCGCATCTAACTTAGTTGTGTTAGCCATAGGAGTATTGTAAGTATCACAACTGGTCATTCCATGTTTCTTAATTATCTCAAGAGCATATTTGGACAGATTTAGGAAAATTCCACGGGGAGACTGACGAACTTGTAGTCCCAAAAAGAACGTAAGTTCACCCATCATTGACATTTCAAAATTTTGTTTCATTAATCTGGCAAAAGCGTTTGAGTACTTTTTGTTTGTAGAGCCAAAAATAATGTCATCGACATATATTTGCACAATTAAAACATCTTCCCCATGTTTTTGAATAAACAAAGTTGGATCTAGTAAACCTTCAGTGAAAGAATTAGCAAGCAAGAAAGCAGTAAGTTTATCATACCACGCCCTGGGGGCTTGTTTGAGACCATAGAGAGCCTTCTTAAGTCGGTAGACATGATTTGGGTGCTCTAGGTCGACAAATCCCTCTGGCTGACTAACGTATACCTCCTCACGTAGTTGACCGTTCAGAAATGTAGTTTTCATATCCATTTGATAAACGACCATGTTTTTGTGAGCAGCGTATGCTAAAAATATTCGAACAGCTTCGAGTCTAGCCACTGGTGCAAAAGATTCCTCAAAGTCAATTCCTTCCTCTTGAGTATATCCTTTAGCTAC
>LBNU01017205.1:261526-284571 GCA_014162995.1 Artemisia annua | reverse complement strand
GAGCATCACTTAGTTGAGAAAACCTATGTCCTATATTGATCCACTTCTTAGATTTCTGATTTATGGCTTTTGGTTCAACGGGTTTGTTTTTCTTAGTCAATTGAGCCTTTGCAAGTAAATTTTCCTTTGGAATATATTTTAAAGAACCTACAACATGATTATTAACGCAACTACTCTTAGATGCTAGCCAATTCCTATTAGTTTGTTGAGTACTCTTAGGTTTTGGTTTGCTACTACTAGCAGTGTTTTGCAATACAAAGGAAGGCATCACACGAGGTTTTGAACCTAGAATTCCATCTTTTTGAAGCAACGCAATTTTCCTAGCTTTTTCTAGATCATAGTTCTTGTTCATGTCTTTAATGTCATAGGACTCTTTACTCTTAATGCTCGGCTTATACATTGTTTTCGAACTAATCCTAGATGAGCCAGGTATAATCACGTGTTGAGGTTTAGCAGACACAGATGCATTTTCCTTAGGCCAGGAGTGTGGAGTGACTGGTTTTGTCAAATGATTTATCTCAACAACTTGGGGGACAAACCGAGATTTTGAAGATTTGGGTCGTTCAGATTTAAATGCAGTTGGTTGTCTAACCACTGATGGTTTTCTGATTGTTTGAAGAGGCGGTTTCCCCAAGATTGATGGTTTTGCAAACTTAGTATCCACACTCTGGCCAGTCAATCTTCTTAATTTGTTTTGCAATGCAGCATTTACGAACCCCTTTGCTTGAATTTGACCTTTTAAAAGCTCATTTTCCTTAACTAATGTATCCACACGTTTACTTAGTTCATTCAAAAACTGACCATTGTTGCCCGAAGTTAGAGATTCGTTTTGCAATTTAAGTTCAAGTGAGATGCAATGTGCCTCAAGTTTTGAAAAATCTTTTTGAAACTGGGCAATGGTCTTTTTGAGAAGCATGTTTTCAGACTCAGACTCAAGAGTTTGGTTTGATGTTTCAGTCATAAGATTATCAAGTAAGGGCTCAGACTCAAAACGTTTGTCTGGACATTGCATAACATTCTGGTCAACTTCTCCTTCATTACTGAAGTTAGGTTGCCCAGATTGTTGTTTCTTATTAGCAGGCATAATATGATCAACAGTAGATTGTACCTCAACCATTAGCTCTTTGTCAAAGTTGGGTTCTGTGTCATAGATGGGTATGACATCTTCCTCAACCATCTGTTCTTTGTCAAAGTTGGGCTTTGAGTCATAGGAGGTTCTGTTCTCTGCACAATCAGCGTCTGTATCATTCCCTAATCTGCTGCTGTCATCCAACTGTTCTAATTCTGTCCCACTACTTTTCGTGTCAACCAAAATAGCATCAAATGCTTTAGCCGTATTAACCTTCCCTTCTTGAGTCTGCAACTTTCTTTCATTCACCCTTCTGTTATACTCTTTTTCGTGAAGTATTCTTTCAGCAATCAACTTCTCAATAGAATCCATTAGCTGGAGCAGTATATCTTTGTAATTTTGAAAACCGAGTCGAGTGTATTCAAGAAAATACTTGCTTGTGATGAGAGAGTCATCGTCCGAATATAACCTCGTACGGATGAATTGCTGAAACTGTTTCTTAAGTACACAAAAGGCAGCCATGGATCCATTCTCGTGAAGTTCTTCTTTGTTAAGTTGATCTTCAAGTTGATCCATGTTGAGGAACATCGTATGAGTGAAAATCTCAACGTCTTCACCAAAGAGCGATGGAAATGCCCGTTTGAATCCATACTCGAAACGAGTTCCTGCTAAGTCTATGTTAGAGAGAAGCTTAAGGTGTGAATGAAGTAATCTAAATGATGCCATGCATTTCTCTTTCATTTCTTGCATTAAAACTTCTTGTGAATCAATGTCTTGAAAAGCAGAGTTTGGTGGTGAAGGATTAGATGAAGGTTTTAATCTGTTGTTGGTGGGTGAGGAGATTTGAGACGTCTGTTCATTCATTAGCGACCTTGATTGATACATTTTCTCTCCCCCGTGAGTTGTTAGATCACACACAAGGTCGATATAGTGATTTCAAGTTTTCCCTCCAAAAATTGACTCTTAAAATTTTCTCTCCTAGAATTTGAAATTCACCATAAAATGCAATTCTAAGGTCACTAGAAAAATTTGAGATTTAAAAATTTTGACGCCAAATTTTACCGAAAATATTTGATTTTTTTTTTTTTTTTTTTTTTTTTTTTTTGAAAAGAGAAAGAAGATATTAGAAAGAAACTTGTGTAAAAGATGGATCTTGTAGAAGGTATAAGTGTTATGCCAATTCTCAAAAACTTTCCCAAGTGTGTTCTCGAAACTTTGTTGAAGAATATATCGAAAAGCAGTCAAAGTCCAAAGATCTCGATAAATGACCAAAGTTTTCGAAAATTTACAAAAGTTCTCGAAAAAAATACAATTATCGAGAAAAATGTTAAGAATTTTCGAAATCTTTGAGTTATGTGAGTTTAGCAAAGTTCTCGAAAATTATGAAAGGATTTCGAAAGTTTTCCAAAGATCTCGAAAATCAGAAGATTTCGAAAGTCCAAAAAAAAATCTCGAAAGTTTCAAAATTTTCGAAAAAAATTTCTACAATTATCGAGATTATACAATGTCGATAATATCCAACGAGTCGAAGTGTTTTCTTTCTTAGACAAGAGAGAAAAGCACTGAGTAAACAACGGAAACACCTTAGGAGCAAAGAACAAGGATCTCGAAAGTTTAGGGTCTAAAGTTCTCGAAAGTTGGCAGATTTTTGTTTTTGTAAAAAGCAATCCAAAAACACGTTTTTAATCCAAGATTCTTGTACAACTAACCTTAAAATGATGGAATCTTAAAGAAAGTTGCAAACTTGAACCACTTTTCAAAAATTTGAAATTTTTCGAAAAATAGTACAAATTTACGAATCTTATATTTTTTGAAAAATTTTGAGACTTTGTTGGTTGTTTGAGTTTGTAACACAAGTTTGAAGACAAAGATGTGATAGAAACACGAAACAAACAAGAAAGTAGCAAGATTTATCAAAAAATAACGAGTAAAAAACAAACTTTTTGGTTCGTTAAGGACAAAAACAAAACATACACCTTCTTCTAGCGATTGATACCACTTGTTAGGTCACCATATTGTAAACACAAGTATTGAAATGAAAGAAATAAGATGAGAAATAGAGTTTGGTTGATTAGATCAAATATGAAGAATAAAAGTGCAAGAGTTTCCTTATGATATTGAAATAACCAACAAGTGTAAGATGATACATGATGTCCTATTTATAGGTGAAGAGCTAGGGCAACACTCCTGTAACACCCCGAAAATTTGTAATGAAGCNAGAGTAATACGATAAGTTTAGATTCGTTGGTCTTAGAGCTCGATGTGCAACGATAAAATAGAGAGTCTTTAGTATGGTAGTGTTGGGCGTGTATGATAAAAGTCGTAAAAAAAAAATAGTGTCCATGAGTATTATCGTTATAGGTGAATAGTGTTTTCAATTTTTAAAAGAGAAAATATATATATATATATATATATATATATATATATATATATATATATATATATATATATATATATATATATATATATATATATATATATATATATATATATATATATATATAAGTTAAAAAATATTTATTTAATTATTTTAGGTTAGTGAAGTATAAATTATTTATATGTTCGTATCATGAGATTGACGTGAGTTACTTGTAACAAACTTACATTGACTTTTATACAAAATTCGCATACTCGTCACTTTTAAACTAATTACGGTTAAGTGTATCTTACAAAACATATTGCAATTAATGAATTTAAAAAAAATAACGGATAAAAGTACACCATCATTATGAATAGGATGACCTTAAATTCGATACAATCTTTGTAATATATTGATATCTATATACTAGCTCCTTGGTTAAGAAAGACTTAATAGAACCGTGTTTTTGGTTACTCAAATTAATGACTTCATAAACAGGAAAGGCGTGGCCGGTTTGGAAAATAAAAATATGTTTGTGGATATTTGTTAGTATGCTAGGATATCTAGGTACTTAAATCTTTGGAGCTAGGCGCATCATGTTAACTTTAAATCTTATGACTGTCAAGGGCGCGTTTTGGTTTTAAGGAAACATTTACAGTAAAAAAAAATGTAGCAAATGGTCATACCTGGGATCGAACCCAGGCCATTTTAGGTGCAACTAAACAACACCACCAACCGAGCCAAGTGCTTCTTTATGCTTAGCCTTGCATCTCTTCTTTATTTAAATAGGTGCTAAGCAGGTTATACATGCATTTAGCAATTTATAAAATTCTCGGCATGCATTTTTAGTTTCAAAACTGTTTTGGCCACCCTTTTGAAAACGTGAAGACGACATACCTAGCCTAGTTTCTTGTATACACTGGTTTAAATATCATGCGCATGGTTCCTTATACTAGTTTCTTAGATTTGTTCCTTGGTTCAGTATCATATTAGATTACAATTTCTACATATAAGTGTTCCTAGTTTTTAAACATGCAGTGGAATAAGCGAAACAAGAGTAAGTTTAGAGGTGAGTTATATTATCAAGCTTCGCGAGTCATAAAAATATAGTATGTTGTGTGCTTATACGTGACATGTGATGAATATGAGTTTAGGAGACTTAAAACATCTCGCGAGTATATCTATGAAACTAAATTCAAGATTTAAGCTACGTACGTATTGAAAAAGGTTTTGAAGGACTTAGAACACCAAAAGTGGTTGTGACGGAGTACAAAGTGATGATAGGAACGAGAGAGATAATAAGCGAATCCTAGCTTCTAGTATAAACCCACTTCGATCTCGACCCAACTCAAAGATATCCTAAGACCTTGTAATATAGCCCAACTGACTTGTTTTCCTTTCTTCTCTTCTCGACAGAACACAAGGAACAATTGGAGTGTGTTTGAGTGTTTTTCTAAGTCTTAGTTGTTTTTGTGAGTTGATAAGGGCAAGGATGGGTTAGGTTTAAATAGGCAAACAAAGTATGGTTTTTGGGTTATTTTATGTATTCCTTCCATGTTTTTCAACAAGACAGGAAAAGAAATCTCCAGCATGCATGTGTTCGGCTAAATTTTGGGTAGCATGCAAGGTTTGTCACATCTAATGTGGGAGCAGGAGACATATTATCCAAGGGTTTTTGAAGTCAATGGTCAAAGTGTATGGTTTAGTGATTAGTTTATTGTCTTAGGGTAGTATTAGGGTGGCTATTGGGGCTTGATTACTCTCGCACGCTAGACAGTATGGAAAGAAAGAGAGAAAGAAAAAAAATTACTTGTTGGATGGTTTTTGGTGTCTCAAGTTAAGAAACATGCGCTGGGTTAAATAGGTTTAGTAAGGTATATTTAGGCTTGGGCTGTTGGCTAAACCCATACGCAGAAAAGGAGAGGAAAGATAATATCATAGTTCGAAATTTTCTAGCCCCAGTTTGAGTAATTATTCGGCCCAACAGAAAGAAATAAAAGAGTAAATTATTCGGTCCATTAAGGCCCAAAAGAATAGATGTAAATCGAGTTGGTACGCAAGTGAGCTATTCGAAATGGGGTGTGTTACAAATCCCATCAGTTGTCGTTTAGAAACTTGTAAGAGTGTGTATGTATATATGTAAAAAAAATACTTGCAAATATGATTAACTAGATATGTGATTCAAATTAGTTTGATATATCATTTGAATTTAAACGATTCTAGTTTACAATACTTTAATCCTTTGGGAAAAAGTGCGGGGGCTACAACTCCCTACTCTTCCCTTATCTAAAACGTATGGGCTTGTGGCCCATTGGACATGTAATGGACTTACACTTAAACATAAATAACTTAAGTAAATTTAGCAACCTATTACAATGACTGAAATAACCGAGACTTGACTAAACGTTGACAAACTTAGGTTCTAACAGTAGGCAAAAAGCCAACCGAGGAACTCTTATAATTAAGGTTATAAGAATAGGGCAAGGTGTAAGATAGGATTAGACGATTTGACCATCTGAGTCTATCGACTCGAATCCCCAGATGAAACGATAGGATGCATTAATTAGAAAACTTGTCATGTTAATAACAAGAGTATTAATTAGGTTAACACTATTCTCCCCATCTGATTTCCCTTCGATTATTTAATTGTTTTTGTTATTTTATTGCATTTCCTTTAGTTTAATTAATTAATCAATCGTTAAAACCCTCTTTTAAACTAGTGACACTTAACTTAAATAATTTCTGCACACGTAGCTCTTGGGACGACCTCGGCTTTACCGAATACTACACTACACACGATCGGGTACACTGCCCGATAGTGCATTAGGTAGACCACAGGTAGACGAGAAAATTATAAATATTAAAACCTGGTCAGAAATCCTGCATCAAGTGTACTCACTGAGAAGAAATGAACCATCTGATGAGGCAACTCCCTAATGATATCCTTCAACTTAATACTCAGAGAGTACACAGTTTGGAATTTAAGGATATTAAACACGTAATATACACGAGTAAACGCAACTGATATATGATGGATCAAGTATAACATATAATTAATTAGCATAAACATAATAATCAGTTGACCAAGGGATAACGGGTCAAGGGACTCAGTCAAATGAAAAAAGCTTGAAAAAGGGACTCACAATGATGAAAATACCATGGTACGACCCCTGGTGATGTTTTTGACAAGTTTAAGGACGAACGGTGTATTTATTAATGGGAAAAATCTTTATTAATGGGAAAAATCTTTATTAATGTACTATACTTGCCACAAATATCACTTTCGCGTATTGAACAAAAAAAATAGCTTTTCTGTACACTAAAGTTGACACTTTTGTTTTTCTTTGTGTAATAAGGTTAAAAAAAATTTCTATGATGACTATTATACCCTTAATTTTTTGAAAATTGCATCCAATGTCCTTTGGCTAAATTACATAAATGGTCCCTGTTGTTTAGAGAAAAGTATTTTTTTTTCAAATTTTTTTTTCGAAAATAATTTTTTTCCGATTTTTTTTTCAATTTTTTTTTCGAAAATATTTTTTCCCCGAAACTATTTTTCTTTCAAAAATATTTTTTTTTTCGAAAATAATTTTTTTTTCAAAAATAATTTTTTTTGAAAATATTTTTTTCCCGAAAATATTTTCCTTCGAAATATTTTTTTTTCCAAAATATTATTTTTTCAAAAGTATTTTTATTTTCGAAAAATGATACTTTTTTTTTTCAAATTTCTTTTTTTCCGAAAATATTTTTTTTAAAAATAATTTTATTTTCGAAAATATGTTTTTTCGAAAATATTTTTTTTCCGAAAATATTTTTTTTTTGAAAATATTAAAAAAAAAGAAATTTTAAAAAAAATTTGAGAAAAAAAGGAATTTAGACAGAAAAAAGGGGGGACGGTGGACGTAATTTTCTTTAAACAACAGGGACCATTTATGTAATTTAGCCTAAGGACGGTGGATGCAATTTTCGCAAACCCATAGGGACTATTTTTGTAATTTGGAAGGGTAAAATAGTCATAATACACAAAGAAAGACAAAAGTGTCAACTTTAGTGTACAGAAAGCTATTTTTTTTTCACTACGCGGAAGTGATATTTATGGCAAGTATAATACATTAATAAAGATTTAAAAGAAAGTCCAGCCAACATATACGGGCCTTAACTTGTACTCATAACCTCCTCTATATCAGCCCATTAAAATAACACAACCAGCATCCACAATCCCAAAAACCAACCACATCAAAACAAGGGTTTAAACACAGCGTTCACTCTCAACCGGAAAGATAACCAAGAAATAATGACAGAAGTAGCAAGCAACGTGGTACACGAAGTACTAGGACCAAGAGCACAAGATCTAGACCAACCAATAATCGATTACATAGTAAACGTATTGGCTGATGAAGACTTTGATTTTGGGTTTGAAGGTGAAGGTGCTTTTGATGCTATTGGAGAGCTTCTTGTTGATTCCGGATGCGTTACTGATTTCGATGAGTGTCATAATGTATGTTTTTGGTTTCTGTATTTATTGTAGCTATGGTTGATTTTATGGGGTGTTTGTTTAAGCTTATTTGTGGGCTTATGAGCTTATTTGATTTTGGCTTAGATTTCATAAGCCAAAATTTCTGCCTTATTTTTGAGACTTGTAGGGGTATGTAAGCTTATTATGACATAATAAACTTATATAAGCTAATAAGCCAGAAAATTCGAGCTTAAGAAATTTTAAGCCAAAATCAAATAAGCTCATAAGCTCACAAATAAGCTTAAACAAACTCCCATTTAGAGGGTGTTTGAGATTGTTTCTTTTTTCTGCTGTAAGTACTTATTAGCTGCTTAATAATTACATTTTGTTGGAACATTAGAACCAAATCGATTTATCAAATGTTTTAGGTTAAATATGAGGTGAAAAACTATGTTCCGGGGTGTTTTTTTAAGCATACTTTTTAGCTTATCTGATTTTGGCTTATGTTTTGTAAGCCCCCTTTTTTTTTGAAACCAATGCTTATTGCTTATATAAGCTTGTTATGATGTAACAAGCTTATATAAGCCCGTAAGTCTCAAGTAAGAGCGTTTTTAGGGTTGTTGGTGGTTGAAAATAAGCACTTCACGAAATAGGGTTTGGATTAGTTTATTTTAAAAGAAAATGCAATAATGTTAAAAGAATAGTTTGTTGGAAAGTTTCAAACCTTTATAAAAGGTTTTAGGCTAAATTTTATGGTATAAAACTAATTATATTTTCATTTCAAATAAGTATTTTGAAAAAAGAAGCTCCATGTGTAAGTATTTTACCTCACAATAAGCTTAATTTACATAGTATAAGCAGATTAGCGGAAGCAGTTTGGGCGACACAAAATTGCTTTGGCTAAATGAAAAGCAGAAAAGCGAAAACGATAAGCAATTTAAAACACCCCACTAAGTCTTATTGTGTATATTTATAGTATTATATTTATACACAATTATCAGTTTAATATAAATGTGATTAAATGTGTGTCTTGTTTTTCTTTAGGATGGAAGGGTAGTTTCTACGTGTATGATATAGACCGATTATTTATGAATAATTTTAGATCAAAAGAGTTGTAATAGTTACTTCAACATGGAAAATGGTTGAAGTAGTTAGTTATATGCGTATACCGCAAAGAAAATGTATGATGAATGGAGATACGGCACCTTGGTTGGGAGTTTGGGACAAAGTTTAAATAATTTTAAATTAATCAGTTAAGGAATTTTTATTGGATAAACTGATCAAGCTTACGGGTTGTATGTAAACATGCGAATTATCGATGATATGCTAGGGAGTGACGTTTTGCTTTACGCCTTTACCTATAAAAGAGTTCGAGGTTACATAAGGTAATATGGAGTATTGTATGCTTCAAGTGAATTATAGGTTGTTTGGATACTGAACTATAGCTTAATGATACTATGCTAATTAAGGGGATGACACAGGATACTAGAATATAAACATATCAGATTTAGCCAAAATATAACATAGTAGACGAACTGCAAATTTGTTGTGATAGATAGGTAGTTTGAAGATGCATGAGCATGTCTGGATTACAAGCGGTCAGGAATGATATCTTTTTATTATCCTGGATGTTGGAAGGATGAATTTTTTGAGGATGTGAATTGTGATTTGTAGGATAAAAACGTGCCTTATGAAAAGATGACATGTTTCATCAAAGCTGAATTTTTCAAATCTGTAGATGATAAAAGCAATGTGTAAACATTCTTGTATAAAAAGTGTATTGACACTATGTGGTCAAAATGAGCGTAGCAAAATGCGAAGAGGTAGAAGTGTGACCACTTAACAAGTTAATTATAATGAAGATCACAGGTGACCGTTTACATAAATTAATTGGTTAGGAATTTAGGATATGAGATCACATGCCTTAATGATTCTCTTACATAATTATATAATTACTCAAGTTACCCAAATCAGCCATTCAACTTCGAAACCTGTTTTTTAATTGAGAAGATGCTTTAGTTTTTGTCTCTCAAATAAGAATATGTTGCAATATATGTATGGAATCGATGTACTACTTAAGTAGTTAAGTTATATCAGTTTAGTTGATTTTGAAGAAGAAAGATGACCATCCAAAATTCGATAATGGATACCGCCATATTCTATTTCTTTCATATTAAGTCAGTTCTTTTATGCTTATAATGCATGTATTACGGAGAATTTTATTGTTTGCTCTGTAAATGATATGAAATCATCATTAAAGTATCTTATATGAGTATGTAGCTATATTGTAAAATTATGTTGAAACAATTGTGCATGGAAAATGTAAAGTATTACATGTATAGCTTACTTGTAAACTAAAAATGCTTTCTGCATGAACTATCTAATTAGATGGACAGTATCTGTCTTGACTTTGAAATAATATAGTCGAAATGGTTCCACATTGTCTACAAGTTAACCCACAACTCGATCAGTTTGCTCGTTTGCTAATCTGGTGGATGTAAAATAGGATTAAACAGGTAAAATTTAATTTGATCTCTAATTGACTGGGCATTTCTCAAACAATATGGTAGGTTTGTGGCAGACTGTCAGATAAATTTGGAAAGCATGGTTTGATCAAAATCAAGCCAGCTGTTAGAAGTCTTGCTACACCATTTAGAATGAATGAGGGAATGGACGAAGTGAAAGTTGTTAAAAAGAAGCCTGAGCCAGTTGATGGTCCTCTGCTAACTGAACGTGACAAAATCAAGCTTGAAAGGAGGAAGAGGAAGGATGAGCGTCAAAGAGAAGTAAGTTTCAATAGTTTACACATACACACATGATGCATACATACACCTCCACATGCATACGTATAGGGTCAGATGATGTAAGAACCACTAATAGGTAACTATATAACTTGTGTGTATATCGCTTGGGCAACCTGGTCACTCTATAGTCTATACAGCTGTTCTCAACCCAGATAAACAGAGATTTACTTTTCACAAATGTTGGAACAATAATTTGACAACGTTGTCTTGCTTCAACGAGGACGGTTATTTATATTTTTGTGCTCATATGTTTAATATTTGATTAAACAGGTACAATACCAGATCCATGTGGCAGAAATGGAAGCAGCAAAAGCTGGAATGCCTGTTGTATCAGTCAATCACGACAATAGTGTTGAAGGAACTACTGTTAGGGATATTCATATGGAAAACTTCAATGTGTCTATTGGTGGACGTGAACTTATTGTTGATTGTACTGTAACACTTTCTTTCGGGCGACATTATGGTGAGTCTTATTTTTATTTCGAGTTCTGGATCAAGTACTTTATTTGTATGCATCTTTTGTGCATCATATGCGTGTATTAGTGATTCTTATTGATCAATAAGCATCTATTAGGAATGCCTTTTTGTTTGGCTAATAGTAATATGTTATTGTATGTGATTGCATCATGACATGCTGCATCTTTTACAGGTCTTGTTGGTAGGAATGGTACAGGGAAAACAACTTTCCTAAGGTATATGGCTATGCATGCTATTGAAGGTATACCCAAAAACTGTCAGATTTTGCATGTGGAGCAGGAAGTCGTTGGTGATGACACATCAGCATTACAGTGTGTCCTTAATTCTGATGTTGAGAGAGCACATCTACTGGGAGAAGAAGCTCGTTTGCTGAAAATACAGGTTATTTATATTACAGAGTGTGTGTGTGTGGGCACTCGAAAAAACATGTGACTAACAAGTGTCATGTCTTATTTCTGAAATGACATGAAATTTTATTATTATTCTAGAGAGATGCTGAGCTGGAAGCTGAAGAAAAGAAGGATCCGAGTTTGATAAATGACAATGATGGAATTGCACAAAAGCTTGAAGCAATATACAAAAGGCTAGAGTTCATTGATGCATATACTGCAGAATCTCGTGCAGCTTCTATTCTTGCGGTCAGTCCCTACCCCCTATGATTTACTAATTATCTTATGTTATACTACTTGCGGGTCATGATAGTATGATCTTAACTTTAATTGGTTAATATTTTTAGCATCTTCCGTTTTTCAGGTGATAAGAGTTCCATTATGATAAATATAATTTGCTAAATCAATTAGGTTGCTAGTGCATGTTTTATTGTTTATAGCTGAGTTTTACATAGAGTGAATTTGATACATTAATATGTAGCCCCCCTCCAGACATTACCTCGTTATAGACCTAAGGGTGTCCAAATATTATTAAATTATACAAGTTTTTTGTTGTTGTATTGTTGTGAGATGTGAGATATCATTTTTATGTTTCACTAACTATGAGAGTTTCAGGGTCTAAGTTTCACACCAGAAATGCAGAAGAAGCCAACTAAAGCTTTTTCGGGAGGATGGAGAATGAGAATAGCTCTTGCTCGTGCACTTTTCATTGAACCTGATTTGTTACTACTTGATGAACCTACGGTCTGTCACACTCACCCCTTTATCTTTCACGTTACCTAAACTTTTTTTTTTTTTTTTGCATGATTCAGTAATTTATAAAACTGAACAAAACCTATGGACATTCACATGTTTTGCCAAATAAATCCACTATGTTTTTTGCGTAATTATATCTTCTAACTTATGAAACTGAACAAAAACCTCTATTTGCTAAACAGACACTACTTTTTTGCATGATCAAATTTTAACTTGTTAATAAGGACATTCTCGTTCTGTTTAACATGTTCAGAGATTTATTCTTGCAAAAACAAAGTTCAGGGGTTTAATCATGCAAAACTTGAAAATCCACTTTGATTTTTCTCTCTCATATTTTGCCTTAAATGAATTAGAAAATGGAAGCTGCTTGCTGACTTACCTTCACCTTTTTTTACTTTTCAGAATCATCTTGATCTTCATGCGGTTCTGTGGCTGGAAGCTTACCTAACTAAATGGCCAAAAACATTCATTGTTGTTTCTCATGCAAGGGAATTTTTGAACACGGTAACACTTTCTTGCTGCAACATTCTTTGTTTGGTAACTGTATATTTTTATTTGTTAGTAAAATCTGTTGCTATATCTTGACTTGTTATGTCTTGCAGGTTGTCACAGATATTTTGTACCTTCAAGGGCAGAAGCTCACTGCATACAAAGGAGATTATGATACATTTGAAAGGACGAGAGCTGAACTTCTTAAAAACAAACAGAAAGCATTTGAATCAAATGAGCGTTCAAGGGAACATATGCAGGTTTTTGGCTTATCTATTGATAGATGTTAATACAAGACATTTGTTAAATATAAAAAATAACATTCTATCTGGCATCAATACTTACTGTCTTCTTGTGTTGCAGTCTTTCATCGATAAATTTCGATACAATGCTAAACGTGCATCTCTTGTTCAATCTAGAATCAAGGTATAGTTTTCTAAGAATTGTCATACCTCATAATACTAATCACTATGCTTTATGTCATAATTAAGTTTTTGCTGTTAATCAAATCTCAGGCGCTGGAACGTTTAGGACATGTTGACGAAGTTGTGAATGATCCAGAGTATGTATATGCATTCTAATGGTTCATATTGTAACGTTTTAATTGATATTACATCCTATTGATTACGTACTTTTGTGTGATTTTCGTATGCAGTTACAAGTTTGACTTTCCTACACCAGATGATAGACCTGGTCCACCCATTATAAGTTTCAAGTATGTTATTTTAAAATTTTGCTGTTTTAGCTTTAAATGCTTTGTCATCGTTCTTACTTGTCGATTGAATAACCACCAAGGAATGATTAACTTTTTGTTCCTTATTAATCAGTTACATGGGTTTCTATTGACACATGTATTTTATTTTCAATGTGATCACAGTGATGCTTCTTTTGGCTATCCTGGAGGCCCAATACTGTTCAAGAATTTGAATTTTGGGATAGATTTGGACAGCCGTGTAGCAAGTAAGTATACTCTAATGTTTTTCTTCTTTGTTTCTCTTCTTGAACTGTGACATATTAAAGTTGCTGTCATGTATGAGGCTGTCTTTTTATATAAATGTGTCATGTGTGCATATGTGTTTATATATCATCTGTAATAATTTATATATAGACATCATATGTTGCGGGTTGCCTAAATATATAAACAGCTTATGTAGTTATGTATATGCAACTATGCATGTGTGTCTATATGTGATGTATGAGTGTCTGGCAGTGCTTATATATATTAGACATATTCATTCAACTTTTATAAGCTATAACTAGCAGTGTCTGCAGCATGGTCCAATCAAATTCCAAAACCTCTTTAATTGTCATCTAACATAGGAAGAACTAGATCTATTAATTTAATGTTAAAACATATTTATGTGTTTCATGTGCAACTATATCTTCGTCGCACTAGCTCATTTATCTCTTTTAGCATTGATTTGCATATCCTTATGTTTCATTTTCTGACTATAGAATACAAATAAATTTACAGTGGTAGGTCCCAATGGTATTGGTAAATCAACTATACTGAAGTTGATTTCAGGGGAGCTTCAACCAAGCTCTGGAACAGTTTTTCGTTCTGCTAAGGTAACGATAATGCAGTTACTTACCAAATTTGTGTAATGAAAAGTACTATGGACAACTTTTTTGTTCTTCTAGGTTGTAATAATTTGTCTAGCTTGGATCCTTGGACCATAGTGCAGTTAGAAACTACCGAATTGCTGTTAGCTTTACATGCATTCATCTAATTGTGTTTAAATTCCCTTTACAGGTTCGTATTGCTGTATTCAGTCAGCATCACGTGGATGGGCTTGACTTAACCTCCAATCCACTTCTATATATGATGCGTTGCTTCCCTGTGAGTTTCTTTTTTTGCTTCTTTGACAGTGTTTTGTTTATTGTATTGTCATTTCCTTAGTTTCCAGGTGTATATAATTCCACAAATGTATGTTTCTACAGTTCACAATCACCTAAATCTTCTACCATAGGGAGTTTCTTTCTTTTTGTATATAATACAATTAAATAATTATTTTTGGTTTATCACAGGGAGTGCCTGAACAAAAGCTTCGAAGCCACTTGGGTTCTTTTGGTGTTACTGGTAATCTGGCTCTACAACCAATGTACACGTTGTCTGGTATGTCTAGTCTTTGATTAACTCTATTTTTATCATTATTTGTATAAGTTCGAGTTACGTGGAACGTGTTCTCGTTCACTGTCTCAAAACTTTGGTTTGTGGTACTACAGGTGGTCAGAAAAGTAGGGTTGCATTTGCAAAGATAACCTTTAAAAAGCCTCACATCATACTACTCGATGAGCCGTCAAACCATCTTGTAAGTCTCTGTCGTTACTTTTTTATCAATTGTAATCTGTACTCGAAACACTTTAGAATGGTTAACAGATATCAGTTAGTCAGTGAGTCATGATACCATCATCGTGTTTCTGGCATATTACTACTATACATTATAGTAAACCTATTATCTTTAAGCATTTCTGATCATTAAAATCATTTTGTTTCGACAATAGCTTTATATTGATATTGGTAGAGTTTAACTTCAACCGTTGGAGTAAAGATCATACTGATGTCCTAATTCCTAAATACCCTTTATTTGAAGTTAAATATATAGTATTTAAGTGGTATTTTGGATTTCTAGATTTTAAAGTGGCATTGTTTCTTTTGGGAGTGGGAAGGAGTACTTGGTGTATCCATTAACTCTTTATATAAGCAAACCAATATGTAATCTAAGATTTAAACCAAAATCACTTTTAATCTATTTTACGTCCCCGTAACTAGAGGTGGCAGGATGTAGACGTATTTGGCAATGGGTCAATATGGTTTGGGTTCGAAACAAGTAGTTTCCTAGTGTGGCTTGGGTTGACCGGCTGTCAATTTTAGTCTTTTTGAAAATAGTTAATGCGTTAAGCATAAGAGTAAAACTACAGTATCACTATCATACCCTGAATATTTGAACAAAGTGCTTTAAGGGCAAATGCATTCAAATAAACTTGACATATGACCCCTTCCATGACTTGTTTATTCTGAACTCAGACTGATCCATTAATAGAAAGATGGGCCGAAATTGTCACCTTTAACTGTGATGCTAGTTTACAATAAAAAAAGATAACTTTTTCCGCATCTTTTGACCTAATATAACAATATTTGTACTCTAAATGCAGGATTTGGATGCCGTGGAAGCATTAATACAGGGTCTTGTTATCTTCCAAGGAGGGGTTCTCATGGTTAGTAGATTCTAATTCATTTATCCTATAAGCCTTTTTTTACGAGTCTCATTAATCTAGTGCGAAACAAGTGAACGCGTGGTTGTGGGTCCCGTTAACCTTAATTGTAGATTTGTAGTAGTGGAGTTGCGTAATACAGAATGAATTACTAAGAAATATGCTGGGAACAAATTAGGCAGTCAGGGTTCCTTGTTTATATTTGTACATTGAGGAAATAATAATGTGACATGAATGAGAATTACTCCTTACGTTATAGAGAACTAAGAGTGGAGGAAAATACTATTAGCAGATATGAATCAAATTGAGACCACTTTCGCTTATTTAGATGAGACGAGGAAAAGGAAAATGTGGTTTTCAGATTCTAAATCTGCATTTCATTTCATGTCTTCATTTAATTTGCTCATGTTAGGAATATCTACAGTATTAAACTTTTTGTCAAAAATGTTTTACACTTGCAGGTAAGTCACGACGAGCATCTGATTTCGGGTAGTGTTGACCAGTTGTGGGCTGTGTCTGACGGTAGGGTGACACCATTTAGTGGCACTTTCCAGGATTACAAGAAGAAACTTCAATCTTAGTTACTTCCAAGACCCCTTTGAGGATATTATGTTATTACATATTCTAAAAGAGCGTTGTGTTATTTTGTATGTTGTCATAGCAATACTTAGATACACAAACTCATAAAGTGATTTAAGTTCAACTTAAAAAACAGTTTTCTGAAGGTGATCATCCTTATGCTACTTGTTCCATCTTCATTTTTGTTGCTCCTTCTCTATTTAACAATTGTCTTTGGGCGATGTGGTAATGGATGGGATTGGTAATTCATTAAATGCATATGGTTATTGCCACATTTCATCTCTTTTAGTTAAAATTTTGACCTATGTGTATGATTAAGTTGGATTTTTTTGTTATCACAGATCCAAACTGGATGAACTTTTCTTGCTATTTATTACTAGGTTAATACATAATAAAAACCCAAGCAACAAGAAAGTTCAAATACAAGAGCTTGGTATATTGTCATTTTTAATAAGGGGAATTGCATATATCTATCGGGAAAGTGAATGATTGCGTATATTTTTTGTACAAGTATTTAGTGCACATGGTACATTGATACTATTTTTATATCGCACTTGTTTTAACGTTCATCCAAACAACCATTTAATTAGTATATATATATATATATATATATATATATATATATATATATATAGTGTAAGGTTCTTTTCAGAACCAAATAAATTGTGAGAACTGCGAGAACCAAAACACAATCTATGGCTGAAAATAAAATGGCACTATTGTAAATACAATTAAATTAAAATGATATAATTTATTATCTTAAAGGTCAATTACGGAACTTCATGTAACAACTGATCACCAAAATATAGGGTCAGTTATAATTTTATTTCAAAAGATCCCTACCAAAAGCACCCCAACACATCCAGCCTCTCTCCCATTTATCCAGATCTAATCGCCGGACTTTATTTTTTTCTTCACAAAATCATCGAAAACGGCCCCGTCAAGTGGTTGCCATCAGTTTTAGCCACCGATCAAAATCATCGGAAAACCCCAAGGTTTTTTTTTATTTTTTTTTTATCTCAACCATCAAAAAAGAAAGAACAAGAAATTCCGGTGATGTGCGAGCGATCAAAAGGTGATGATTTTGTGTTTAGGTGGCTTACACCTTTTGTTATATATTTATTTAATTTAATAGCTTTTTGATTCATTTTATCACCACCGTCCATATAATTTTTTTCGGTGTCGATATGAATGTTTCGCCATTGAATCGATCAGTTAATCCAAATGGTATTCATTATTCAACAAAAAAATAAATGAATTAAAAAACTACATAATTAATTATAGATCCACGTGTATGTACATTTCATTTTCTTTGTGAACACCTCCCGCTCCACTATTCTATGTATGGTTTATTCTTTTTATATTCAATTAGAAAGTGAAAGGATTAAAAAATGAGTAATGCAATAATCGATTAAAAATATGTGAGCCACCACACTTATCGAATTTCCTTTTTAGTTTTAGCATGCGTTATATATTGTTGTTGTGTTTTGATTAGGCATCTTATTATTTTGAATTTGCAATTGCCATACTAATAACTTCCACTAAATGCTGTACTAAATCTTAAAAAATTGATCATGGTATGCAATGTTAGATGTTAATCCCAATTACAAGATATGAGGATATGTTTGATGGTTTGAAATGTTTGTATGTCTTTCAGGGGGGGGGGGTTTGCATATGTGTTATTGAAAGTTGCATATGTGTTTTCATAGTTTTTAGTGAATTTGATGCCTTCTATGCATATGTGTTTTTAAGGTTTACGGGTTTAAATATATTTTTTGAAAGTGCATATATTTTTTATTTATAACATAAGGATGTTTTTTGTTTAGTTTTGATTTAAGGGTGCACTTGTGTTTTGTGTTTTAAGGCTGTACTAATTTCTCAAAATGGTCTCTTGTGAACAAGTCAGAAATACATTGTGCACATGTGTTTTGTTAGATATTATGATTAAATAATTCGTTTATTAATTGGTTGTGGTTACAGGTGCGAGTATGATAAGCGATGTCAAGAGTTCACATGTGTTTTGTACATACTATCTAGCGAGAAAATAGTTATAATAAAGAAGTAAAGAGTAAAGACACAAGTGCATGAAGTTGCGAGAATTAGTAGACACGGCTATACATCAGCGAAACTTTCAATTATTCTTTACTTTTAGAATTTTGTATAAATTGTATATAACATGATTTTTAATTCTGTGTATAATGTTTTTGTTTTGAAATGTATACGATACATGTAAAATATGTATGTCATTTATTACACTTGTGTAAATAATTTTGACCAAAACACATTAGAGATTTAAGCAATTAAACAATTAAAATATATGTAAATTTACCTTATATGAAAATANTTTTTTTTTTATCTCAACCATCAAAAAAGAAAGAACAAGAAATTCCGGTGATGTGCGAGCGATCAAAAGGTGATGATTTTGTGTTTAGGTGGCTTACACCTTTTGTTATATATTTATTTAATTTAATAGCTTTTTGATTTATTTTATCACCACTGTCCATATGATTTTTTTCGGTGTCGATATGAATGTTTCGTCATTGAATCGATCAGTTAATCCAAATGGTATTCATATTCAACAAAAAAATAAATGAATTAAAAAACTACATAATTAATTATAGATCCACGTGTATGTACATTTCATTTGCTTTGTGAACACCTCCTGCTCCACTATTCTATGTATGGTTTATTCTTTTTATATTCAATTAGAAAGTGAAAGGATTAAAAAATGAGTAATGCAATAATCGATTAAAAATATGTGAGCCACCACACTTATCGAATTTCCTTTTTAGTTTTAGCATGCGTTATATATTGTTGTTGTGTTTTGATTAGGCATCTTATTATTTTGAATTTGCAATTGCCATACTAATAACTTCCACTAACTGCTGTACTAAATCTTAAAAAATTGATCATGGTATGCAATGTTAGATGTTAATCCCAATTACAAGATATGAGGATATGTTTGCTTTTGATGGTTTGAAATGTTTGTATGTCTTTCAAGGGGGTGCATATGTGTTATTGAAAGTTGCATATGTGTTTTCATTGTTTTTATTCATATATGTTTTTATTTATAATATAAGGATGTTTTTTGTTTAGTTTTGATTTAAGGGTGCACTTGTGTTTTTTGTTTTAAGGCTGTACTAATTTCTCAAAATGGTCTCTTGTGAACAAGTCAGAAATACATTGTGCACATGTGTTTTGTTAGATATTATGATTAAATAATTCGTTTATTAATTGGTTGTGGTTACAGGTGCGAGTATGATAAGCGATGTCAAGAGTGCACATGTGTTTTGTACATACTATCTAGCGAGAAAATAGTTATGATAAAGAAGTAAAGAATAAAGACACAAGTGCATGAAGTTGCGAGAATTAGTAGACACGGCTATACATCAGCGAAACTTTCAATTATTCTTTACTTTTAGAATTTTGTATAAATTGTATATAACATGATTTTTAATTTTGTGTATAATGTTTTTGTTTTGAAATGTATACGATACATGTAAAATATGTATGTCATTTATTACACTTGTGTAAATAATTTTGACCAAAACACATTAGAGATTTAAGCAATTAAACAATTAAAATATATGTAAATTTACCTTATATGAAAAAAAACACATGTGCATCTTTACTTTTGAAATCATATAATCATTTCAAGAAAAAAAAAATAGTTTCCTAAAATTCAGGAACCAAAAGAACGTTTTATTAAAAATAATTAAAAAAAAAGCAAAAAAAAAGTAATATATGTTATGGATAATTATTAGTGGATGTCCATATAACCCATAATAGGCCCACGACCCATGTTAGCTATTAGGGTTTTTGCCCTAATGTTTGTCTATATATACTCTTTGTAAATCTCATAGTTAATGATTAATAAGAACAATATTCATTCCCTCAATTCTTGTTCACAACACGTTATCAGCACGCTATAATAAATTAATTGCAAACAATAAAGTTACGTCTTGAATCTCGTATGACTTTAATTTGAATTCCTCGACTTGGTTTCTGTATGACTTTAATTTGAAGTCCTCGACTTGGTTTCTGTTTGATTATCAATGGGTACGTTCTTTAATTCTCTAATTGTATTAATTTTAAATAGATAATTTGTACTAGTATATAAGATAATCAATGGTTGTGTGATTTTCTGTTAGAATACTTTTTAGATTAATATTTGTTACATTTTCCATAGATAAGATATGAGATAACAAATAAAAAAAAAAAAAAAAAGGTTATACAGTATAGTGTTGTTTTATTGGACTTGTAAAGAGTAGAGAGCAAGTTACGGTTAAGGTTGGATCAATTGTTTTTCGAGTTTAAAGTTTATACGAAGTATGAAAAAGTTTGTCATGATTTTAACAATGGCGAGTATCGAACTTGTGATTAACTTATTACTATTGCTTCATCAAGTTGTATATTATTTGTACTGGTTTGTATTTGAACGTATGGTTTAATTTGGATGGTGAGTTAAACTGATTATATTTGTGTTGAAGTTTGAAAACAATGGAGATAGAGTTATGGTTATATTTGTGTTGAATTCGTCTTGAATATTACTCCGTATATGCATTGCCTCAAAAAAAAAAAAAAAAAAAAATTGTTGTTAATATTATTGGTATTACACACTATACTTTATGGAAAGTAGTTTAAATGGATGTATTTAGTTTAGCTTTAGTAGAATTAGTCTGGTTATGTCACTTGATTCGTTACAGTTAATGGATATAGGGGGGTTAACTCTCATTTATACAATGCAATTTATTACTTGTAATTTGATTTATGTGGCGTTAAGGTAATCTATTAGGAAACTTGTAAGAAAATGGTTGTGCCTTGATACATTTAGATACGGAATGTATGTTTTGATTTATCGTATCATGTGCTTTTATTTGCTTGTGAGATACTTGATTAATTGATGAATGACATACTTTAATGGTAGAAATCATGCTTTATTATTTGATAATGCTATAAGGTAATGTGAATATTATGTTAAGCTATGTGAAAGACATAAAAGAGTTAATCGGAGAAACGTGAGTTATCCATATTGTTCCACTTTTAAATATAAAAGGTGCAATTAAAGCATATGTGGTCATAAAGTATAAGTTTATGAGCTAAGATTGTTGTATTAATTGGCATGACCGGTTGGACCATCCCGGGTCAATGATGATGCGAATATATAGAAGAACCATAAGTTTCTTCAAAGATGGATTTGATTGTTCTCATTGGAAGTTAATTGTTCATCTGTAACCACCAAATTAAAGTAAGGATTTTGTCCTACAAAGTTTTGGAAAATAACATAAAGGGGATGTATGTAGGCCTATACATCCGCCATGTGGATCATTTTGAGTTTTAAAAATCGATGCATCGTCAAAATGATCATCAAATACGCAACTTAAAGTTAGCGTTATTAGTGGCTCGGCTTATAAAATGCGAGCACGGTTTTCCAAATTAAATTATTGAGAATGGTGGTGAAAACTTCCAAGTATTGGGCGATTATTGGAATAAGTGTTGAACATAAAAGTAGCCCATGTTCATACGCGAATTGCTTTTGTTGAAACGTTCATAAAACGTCTTCAGTTGATTGCAAAGCCAATAATATTATGAGAAAAAAAAACTTGTAGTTTATGGGGCATGTTATGACATGTGAATTCGCATCTTTCCAACAATTAATAATGAATTCTCCCTATTAGAATGGTTTTGGTCACAACCATATGTTTCCCATATAAAGTTTTTTTGTAAGTGTGCGGAACCTGTATTGTAAATCCACCACAATGCACACAAGGGATGTTGAAATTGATAATTCATTCAGAGGGAGAATGAGCAGCGAGAAATTTGGAATGAATTATGATAATATTAATGTTGATCCTCACACTAATAAATATGAACTTAAAGTTCAAGGGACAATTTATATTCCAGATCTAGTAAATGCCAGACATGTGTAGTGACCTAAAGAAATTGACTAGATCATATTACGCTGCTATTGCTCCAATTATAATGTGTGTCCCATAATTAAAACCAATGATTGGTAGTGATTCTATGTCATGACTGCATCATGATAGACTAATCGATTCCGAGTAAAAGTCCTCGAATGAATAAATAAAATGGAGCAAGAAAATTAAGATGGTCGGATCGAGGTAATAAAGACCCCATAATAGTCTCCTAAAGAGACACTAGACATGAAGGTAACTGGAAAAAACCCCGGGTACGTGAAACACAATGAGATCTCAATGAATGATATAATGCAATGTCTAGTAAAGTGTGGAATCGAAATGTAACGAATCGACATCGATATGGTAATGATTATGTAAATAAATAAGATAGCGCTATAATCATGGTGAGGATCATGGAAGCATACCTGCAGGAAGTGCAGATATATAAATGAATGGCCAAAAGAAGTAAAGACGCAAAGAGCTAATGAAAGATTAAAGTCTCTTGTGACGAGACATGGTTACTGGGACTTGAA